>JAAILG010019173.1:0-14444 GCA_012026655.1 Hydrolagus affinis
CTAACTTAGTGTCATCTGCAAATTTGGAAACTGTACTCCCTACACCCAAGTCCAGATCATTGATGTAGATTACAAAGAGCAATGGTCCCAAAACCGATCCCTGTGGCACACCACTGCTCACCTCCCTCCAGTCTGAAAAACAGCCGAATAGGTTTTGAATAGGTTTAAGTGAACGAAAGGGTTAAAGGTTATTACTATGAAAAGCTTGCTATGCAAACCCTATTAGTGTCAGGGCCTGAGTACTCAACTGTAAGGATAGTGGATGATTTTGTTAATATTCAAGCCAAAAGGCCACTATCTGTGTGAAACCGGCTGGGAACAAAGCCAGAGTGTACCTATTCCAGCCTTTGTCAACGAGATGTAACCAGGCAAAAAAATCCCCAAACAACAGTTCCCTCAAACACTTTACTCCGTAAACAACAATCGGTAAGAAGTAGAAAACATCACGTAAACTGCTCGACTGCATTACTGACACCTCATTCACAATATACTTTAAGGAAGTCAAACGAGAAAATACCATAACTACAGTACTGAGAATTAGTATCAGTTGAATTACCAGGGAACAATGCAAACTATTTCTCAAGAGAATGCAATGAACTATAGACGGGTTTATGCGGTGATAACTTTATCATACCGCTGCACTTGAATGAAGTCTCAATGAAAACAAATATAATTTATGTAGCTGCTTTCATGTAGCAGAATATCTCAAAGAGCTCTACAGAGAGAAATTGCAGACCTGAGGTAAAATATTTCAATTGAGTCAGAATAATTATCCTTGCATTTGATATAGCGCCTGATCACGTCTTTGAGACGTCTCAAAGCGCTTCACAGGATATACCGAGAAGTGGAGTGACTGTATATTCTGTGGGCAAAATGAACCAAGGAGCCACATCGATCTAAACCAAGATGAACCAAATATCAATTCTACCATTCGACCAAACCAAAGCCACAACCTGCATAAAATAAATAGCGCCTTTCATGTCATGAAAATGTCCCAAAGCGCTGAGCAGTCAAAGATGTGCGGCCAAAGCAACGACAAATGGCATTTATAAATACAAATGACAGAAAGACAGTGACATTCCAGCATTAGATAAGCCTTCCCAGCTTTGGGCTTGATTATCAGCAAATTCATCTTTTACCTTCACAGTTCAGTGCTTAATGGTGTTTGTTCAACAAGGTTTTCAGATCTGGAACCTTTGGTTTCACTTAAACATACTTATGATATATTTAAAAATAGCCATTTGTTCTATCACCCTGTACGGTTAACACAGTAATCTCTTCCGTTGCCCACTCATTAGTGGCCAATAGCTAGTCTCTGGCCGTTTGTTTTTCGCTCGTTCTTTTCAATGGGCATCATAAAGTTATTCTATCATGTTCAACCATCAGTGATCTCTGAAAAAAATACGAGTAGAATACAGTGCTCAGCTGACATAGCGATTGACATCAGCAGAAAGTCAAAGGGAAAGGATAGCAAGCTCACTTATAGACCTGAGGGTCTGTGAGAAAATATGAAGGTCAGTTCAGGTCAGCTGGGCTCAGCAGGGAGAGCAAAAGAAGCTGCGTGTTCAGCAATTATCTTTAACATCCTCGACCAGCAGAATACATACACCCCACAGCTATAGGTCATATTGTGCTGTCCTGTAGCTCAGTGGTTAGTGCACTCGCCTCGCATGCGAGAGGACCTGGGTTTGATTCCTAGTAGAGTGAAACGTTGGGCGAGTTTCCATACTCCACACTCCTCTGTTTACCTAGCAGTAGGTACGAAACCGGCGTTAAGTCGATTAGCGGATTGCTTTCCCGGGGATAATAATCCCTCAAATAAAAAATAACTCAATCCAATGGGTCAATGCTGTGCACAATTGGCTGCTGCGTTTCGCCTATAAATATAGAATCACAATTCACTTTGCGGCATATTATGTGAAGCGATTTGAGACACCTCGAAGACGTGATGAGGCTCGGTATCAAATGGCAGGATTATTATTCACAGCCTGCCGTGACCCAAATAAATGTATTGAGTTATTCATAATAAAGTGGCAAAGTTGCTACCAAGTCAACAAGTTGCTAAGCAGCTTCTAAATATCCCTCGAGTGACTTGCGTACGAATAATTCCGCTTTGGTTCAAAGTCCTAAACGCTAGCAGCAAACACACCCCAGATGGAGCATTACAAATGTTAATCATGGAAAAACTTTAGATGCCTTTTACCTAGTGCGCACGAAACATTGCGCTTTTTGGTGACCGGAGACACAAGACATAGCCAAGTCAACAAGAGACTGTACTGTCTATTCCTCAGCCAGATCCCACCCTATTGAGAATAAATAATTACCTATAAGCAGGCCAGTGAAAAAATACTAGTCAATACAAGGAAGTAGTTTTTTTTACAGGAAGTAGTGAAAAAGAGAAAGGAGACAAATAATCAATTCAATGATAACGTATCATTGTGTAACAGACTCCAGGCAGGGCGAAAGAAACCTTGGGCAAGTTTCCTTACTTCACACGTCTGATAATTGGCTGCCCCGTTTCGCCCACAAATATACAGTCAATTTACTTTGCAGTATAATCTGTGAAACGCTTTGAGGCATCATGAAGACATGAAAAGCACTCAATCAAATGCGAGGCTTATTCTTATTATTAGCGCCTTTTTTGTGGGATACAGCTGTGCGCAATTGGCTTTTGCGTCTACTACATATGCTACACTTTACTGTATATTCTGTGAAGAGCTTTGAGACGCCTCGAAGACGTGTTAAGGTAAGGATTGTTAAGGTCAGAAGCATATCTAAAGTGCTTCATTGGATATATTGTAAAGTGTGGTAGCTATATAATTTGTAGGTAGACGGTAATGAAAGTGAGACAGGGTGTTCCATTGAGTTCAGTTCGCTGCATTGTGTTTATTCAGGTAGGAATTGATCATGGCTTAGCCTCAAGCAACAGTTAGTTCTGACTGTACTTAGTCATACGGCCGTAACAATTTAACTCTATTGCTCTAAAGCCAATCAGGCAGGACATCAAGTTCAAATGCCAGCACACAGCAGAGCGAAATAAAGGCAAAAATATACCAAAACGAGCCAAATTAGCTTGATCTGATCTCAGGCATTCCTTAGATTCTGGGTAAATTGGTTCCCTCCAGAGAGTAACTTATTTTCACATCTAGTTGGTCATGGAATCAGTGTGGCTCTCTGTCAGGCACTCCAAGTCACTGTCAGCCATATAAATGCAATTTGTTGTTGTTTGCACGTCGCACGGAAAAAATGAGGACTGCTGCAAGATACTCAGTGATTTTTTCAAAGGAAACCTGTTTTTTTTTACTAAATTCAAAACGAAACAGAAATAAACAATAACAACAAAAACAACCAAATTATACTTATATAATTCCACCCACGACTGTTTGTAGGGACGCTGCAGTGAGCAATTGGCTGCCATGTTTCTCCCACAACAAATACAATCAACTTACTTTTCCAGTACTGTATATTCTATGAAGCGCTTTGAGACGTGTCAAAAACAAGTCTTGTGATCAAGAAAGCCCAGACACTGATCAACCTGCTGTAAATTCTCAGCACTGTTATTAATGGGGGGGGGGGGGGAGAGGAGAGAGAGAGAGAGAGAGAGAGGGAAGGAAACAGAAAGGTTTGACCTCTATACTTCTTCCACATTCGTCGCATGGCTTCACAATTTTCAGTTCAATGGGTTTCTTCATCAAACAAGCAATAAATCAATCAACGTGAAAGAAACTTTCCAGTGATCAGAATGATAAAATCCTATTGTTTCCCCTCTTGGCAATGCCGAACTGGTTTTAGGTTTAGGCAACATTGGTTTTCAATGTGGTGCGTCAGCCCTGACCTGATTGGAGTCTAATATCCAGGAACATGTCTCTGGAGTCCTGTAGTGTATTAGTTAGACCACTCACATTAGTCGATTAACAGATATGTAATAATAATAATAATGGAGAGTTTTTCGGGGGGTAATTATCCCTTCACAAAAAGAATATCATGAAAGCCCGTTTATCCGGCACCCGCGGTACCTGGCCAATGCCGGTTAAAGCGCCTGCCGGATATCCGGGCAGCCCGCGGCCAAAAGCCCACCACAAAAAATTTAAGTTTTTTTAACCCACACCATACCCACTAGTAACAGATAATAACAGAATATTGTATTGGTACTTACAATAATGTAAAACTCCTCTCTTGTGTTTCTCACCGTTACTGATTGAGGTTTACAGTCCAGCAATTCTTTTTTAAATGGAGGACGCCAAGCAGGTGAAAAAAACGGCAGCGCAAATTTAAAGTCGCAAAAGCACGGCTGGACTATAAACCTCAAGGGCAGCATCATGGCTTCAAGCGCAGCATCTACCAGCAAAGGTGAGAAGCGCAAGAAAGTAGTTTTAACAATAAGTACCAATACAATATTCTGTTATTATGTTATTATTTATACATTTACAAATGCTCCACCGCTATTGTTCCGGATAAGTTCCGGTTTATCGAATGGGGCCTTTTTTTGGGGGCATGCCGGTTAATCGAGTCACGGATAAACGTGCTTCTACTGTACTAATAAAAATATGGTCACTCAATCCACGACTGTGTGTTGGTCACCACTTTGCGCAATTGGTTATCGAGTTGCGCCCACAAATTATACAATCAATCCACTTCACAATATATCAACAACAAATTACACTTGTACAGCGCCATTCACGTCGGGAGGACGTCCTAAGGCGCTGGACAGTCATTCTTTCAGACCCAAGCTGGGGGACAGGAAGGGTGGAGGGAATGGGGGGGGATTAGGAGTGACCAATCCTCTGAAGAGTGTTGAGATGTCTTGGAAGACGTGACCAGCCGGATTATTATTCTGTCTCAATTGAGATATCTCGCCTCAGGTCTGAGTATTCTCTGTGGAGCACTTTGAGATACTCTATCATAGGCAAATTAGCTTCGTGAAGCGGCATTTATTTTTATTGAGACTTCATTCAAGTGTAATGGTAAAGTTATCACTGCAGTCTTGCCCTGATGCGTAAAAATAGACTTGTCTATAGTTCATCGCTTTCTCTTGAGAAATAGTTTGCATCTCTCCCCCCCACCACCACCCCGGCAATGCACTCCCCTCCCCCTCAGTATTTATGGTATTTTCCCCCATTTGTAAAAATAGACTTCTTTATGTCAAATGTAAGGATTATTAGTATTTTTAAATGAAAAGTAGGGATTCTAATTAATATATTAAATGTAGGAATTATTATTATACAACAACAAGTTTACATTTATAGAGCGCCTTTCACACTGGGAGGACGTCCCATTATACAGCATACAATTATTATGAAATCAAATGTAATTCTTATTAGTTATTATATTAAATGCAATTATTATAAATATAATTTCAAATACAATTATTATATCAAATGCCATTATTACTAAATCATATGAAAAGCTGACAATTATTTTACATCACATGCAATTATCATAATAATTATTATTGTAACAAACACAGGGACGATTCATATTATTATCAACAACAAGAATTATCAATTGATATTATCGACAGCATTTGATTTCGCGCTTTTCACGTCTTCTAAAATTCTCAAAGGCGCTTCGCAGAACATACTGCAAAGTGAATTGACTGCATATTTGTGGGCGAAACGCGGCAGCCAATGGCGCACAGCAGCGTCCCCCACAAACAGCCGTGGATTGAAACGACCAATTTATTACTTTTTTTTAATAGGGATTATTATTAGGCGTGTGAAGTACTTATTATAATATTACATCAAATGCAGGGATTATTATTGTATAAAATTATCAGAATACCAAATACTACTAAGATTAGTATCCTCACTATTATATCAAATGCAAAGATTATCATTATTACACCAAAGGCGAGGATTATTACTATTCTATTAAATGCAAGGATTATTATTATTACTATTAAATGCATCAAATGCAAGAATAATTATTATATAAAATGAGTGTAATACCAAATACAAGGATTATTATAATTTCTGTTACACATGCAAATATTAATATTATATTAATTCTATTATAATTAATAATTAGGATTCATATTAATATTATGTAAAATGCAGGGATTATTATTTGTAGTATTCTATCAAATACAAGTATTATTAGTATTATTATTACTGTATATCAACTGCAGGTATTATTATTACATAGTATTATTATATCAAATGAAGGATTATTATCATTACTATTAAGAGGATGAGGGGGGAAGAGGAGGAAGGTGAGTGAGTGAGTGAGTGAGTGAGGAGAGTGAGTGAGGAGAGAGTGAGTGACTGACTGAGAGTGAGTGAGTGAGGAGAGTGAGTGACTGAGAGTGAGTAAGAGAGTGAGTGAGTGGAGAGTGAGTGTGAGGAGAGTGAGTGAGTATGAGGAGAGTGAGTGAGTGTGAGGAGAGTGAGTGAGTGTGAGTGTGACGAGAGGTGAGTGAGTGTGAGGTGAGGAGAGTGAGTGAGTGTGAGGAGAGTGAGTGAGTGTGAGGAGGGGAGTGAGTGTGAGGAGAGTGAGTGAGTGTGAGGTGAGGAGAGTGATGATGAGGGCTCACCTCATGCTGTAAGCTCCGGCTCCCAGCTCCTGACCGATGCCGGACAAACTGGCGTCGAAATCCTGCACCAGCCCGGACTCGATCACCTCATCCGGCATCGGCATCTTCAGGGCCCAGGCCATGTTCCTGAGAGAGAGAGAGGGAGATATCTCTCCCCG
This sequence comes from Hydrolagus affinis, assembly GCA_012026655.1. NCBI lineage: Eukaryota > Metazoa > Chordata > Chondrichthyes > Chimaeriformes > Chimaeridae > Hydrolagus > Hydrolagus affinis. Next base: position 6,691 of record JAAILG010019173.1, read on the forward strand.
CCGTCAGGCTCCCACACCCGGGGTCAGGCGACTAACTGAGCCCGAGGCTTCCGCTCGAATGCTAGGCCCCCAACGGGGATTTTGAGGGAGAAAAGATCGATTTGCGGAGGAGGTGTGTGTTGGGGGGGGACGTACTGTTTTTTTTCCGTCGAGAGGCAGTAAAGATGGGGGGGGTCAGTCGACAAGGCAGAGGGCGGGAGGGGGAGAGAGAAGCGACGGCAGCAAGATGGCGGCCGTCTCTCGTCTGTTCCTCTTCTCTCTCGACCGTCTGACACGCGCGGCCCAACCTAACCTGCTTGGCGCGCACACACACATACACACAGACACACACACACGGTGGGTTGGGTTGGGCGGGTGGTGCTGGTGCAGCCAAGCTTGCTAAAACGATAGCCCCGTAGCCCAAAAGATAGCCCCAATACATTGAGAAGTCCGGTTAGGTAGCCACGCCCCCTAACAAAAATAGCCCAACACGCCGCCTTAACCGTAAGGTTGCTCTCTCTCCCAAAGTAGCCCAATCTTGCTCCAGTTAAGTAGCTTCCCCCCCTCAAAAAAAAGCCCAATATGTTGCCATAACTACTGTATACAGTACTGTGATCTTGTTTACTGTATACAGATAACTAGCCTAACTAGCCCAGGTAGCCTAAAGTATCATCTATTTTTGATTGTATTCTTGCTATACTTGTACTAACGTATTATATAATAAGGCAAATGATAATAGAGTAAATGTCTGATCTATCTAAATCGTCCCTCTAATGCCTTCTAAGTGCTGGTCCGAAGGATTTTATAATCTAGGTAAACATTTTGCGTCGGTCCTGCAGCTCGGTGGTTAGTCAGAGCGCTCACCTCGCAAGAGAGAGAGAGAGACCCGGGTTCGATTCCCGGCAGGTCAGGTCAGGACGAAACCTTGGGCAAGTTTCCTTACTATACACACACACACACACAATACAGACACACGCACACGCATGCCTCAGAAAAAAATTGATCATTTCAATCCACGGCTGTTTGTGGGGGGGACGCTGTTGTGCGCGATCGGCTGCCGCGTTTCGCCCACAAATATAGACAATTCACTTTACAGTATAGTCTGTGAAGCGCTTTTTGAGACACAGTCTAAAAAACGTGCAAAGCGCTAAATCAACAACAAAATTGCATTCATAGAGCGCCTTTCACATATCAAATGCAAGGATTATTATTATTATTATTATTAAACCATGTATGGAAGCAAATGCATGCGATACGACAGACGTTTTTGTAGTAACTTTGCTTTAGGGATAAATTGGGCTATTTGGGGGATAAAAAGTCAATCGAGGGAAACAAGAACATGCAGGCCACCTACAGGCCAGTTGCCCATCACTGCGTTATCCGTCCTGAATATTTCTCAACCGTTTGTGAATCTCGATTAATAATCCTTGCATTTGACGCAGCGTGTTATCACGTCTTCTAGTCGTCTCGGACGCTTTCACAGAATATACTGTGAACTGAAGTGAATTGACTGTATATTTGTGGGAGTGAAACACAGCAGCCACAGCAGCGTCCCCCACACAAACACTCGCGGGTTGAAATGACCCATTTATTTTGAGGGATTATTATCGGGTGTATACGTGTGTGTGTGTGTGTGTGTAGTAAATAAACTTGCCCAAAGATTTCTCTCTGACCTGATCTGACCTGCCGGGAATCAAACCCAGCTCTCTCACTTGTGAGGCGAGTGCTCTAACCGCTGAGCTACAGGGACTCCACAATCAAGTTGATTAAAGATTTTGTGAACTCCTATACTGTATACACAGCCTCGATCCCATTGTCTATTGGGATAAGCTTTGATATGCTTCCAACTAATCTGGACGAAATAATTATAATTCCTACATTTGGTAGAACTGTCCCTTTGTACGTCTTGAAAGAGCTTCACAGGATATATTGATAAATGTAATAATAATAATCCTTGCATTTGATATAGCGCTTTTCGCGTCTTCTAGACTGTATCTCAAAGCGCTTCAGAAATTTATACTATAAAGTCAAATGACTGTATCTTTGTGGGTGAAACGCAGCAGCCAATTGCGCGCAGTGGTGTCCCCCACAAACGATATTGTAGAGTGGCAGGAACAGGCTCGAGGGACTAAATGGCCTCCTCCTCGTTCCCCCGATTCTGCTGGCTGGGCCTGCTAAACGATTTTGTGAATAGTGTATAGTGTAATAAACGGGGGAGGACAAATCGGTGAAGACGCGAGTATCAAACGGGTTTGTGTTTTGGCAATAACAAAGCAACAAGGTTCTTGTGTACTGTTAAAATAATATTTTTCTGTTTAATTTTTCACAGGGGCTCCTATTCACAAATAATTAGTAACGCACCAGTCTTTGTCATCGGGCTCCATTTGGAGACCGAGTACTTGGGAGTATTATTTTTCTTCCATCGACTTTGTATACTTTGTGTTAATTCGTTAGAACTCTTTAGAATTCAATACTCAAGCAATAAATTTCTTCGTTCGTTAAAATCCATAAGGACAGCTGATTCGCTTAACCAACCCTGTTTATGCCAAAAGATCTGTGTATTAAAAAATACAGTAATATAACTATCTCACTTCCAATATTATCTTTGTTTACGTACATTTGCAGCAATACAGAACGGGAAAATGGTGGTTGGTGGGTGGTGGGGGGTGGGAGGCGAAGAGAGAGACAGAAATAGAGAGAGAGAGAAAGAGAAGGGGAGAGGGAGGGAGGGAGGGAGGGAGGGAGATTCACAACAACAACAACAACAACAAAATTACATGTACAGAGTGCAGGTCGGGAGGACGTCCCAAGGCGCTGAACAGTCGAGGGTCGAGTGGAGAAAGGCTGAAGGTGTAACGGACTGATTGATTTCTGCTAGAGTCTCTCAAGACAAAATTCAGATCTATTTTTCTCTCTAATTTAATAAAACAAAAAAAATGTATTTTAACTGCACGGAGAGCGTACTGAGCGGGGGGTGGGGGTGCGGGGCGGGTTTAAGGGATTATTTGCAGTGAATGAGATCTCTAGGCTTTGTGGCAAAGAAATGATCTGAAGGGAGAGGCGGGGAAGGGTGTTCAGTCATGATCTACAAGGGGGTTGAGGAGGGTGGCAGGGGGGAGTGAATGGGAGAGAGAGTTCCTAAGCTTCGGGGCATAGTGGCTGAAACCACACACACTCACACACACGCACGAACGTACACACGCGCGCGCGCACACAGTGTTTTTATATGAATAGAAATCCTTGCGTTCCGATGTAGCGCCTCAACGTATCGTTAAAGACGCCTCAAAGCGCGGCAGCCAATTGCGCAAACAGTCGTGGATTGAGTGGCTTTTTTTTTGGAGGGGATTATTATCCCGTGAAAAGTGATCGGCCAATCGACTTATAACTACTTAATGCTGGGTAAACAGAAGCGCGCGCGCGTGTGTGCCTGTTTGTATGTATGTATGTGTGTGTGTGTGTGCGTGTGCGTGCGTGTGTGTGTGTATAGCAAGGAAACTTGCTTAAAGGTTTTGTTTTGACCTGAGCCGCCCGGGAATCGAACCCGGGTCCTCTCGCTTGCGGGGTTATAATAAATGCATCTTGTTGTTGCTGTTGTTGTTGTTGTGGACAGGAGAGACCTTACTGATGAAAGCTCCCCTCGAGTACATCTCCCCGCAGATCTATTGTTTAAAAACACACACTAACAGTCCTGACGGAAACAAGTCACTATGATTTTTCTCATATATATATATGTATAAATACACTATATACTATATAGATATATTTTTTTAAATAGTCAATCTTTTTGTCTTTGCGAGTTATCCTACTTTATCCAACTACATGTGTACGAATCTTTAGTTTAAAAAAACACACACACACAGCATTAACAGTACTTAGTATAACCTAACACTGTGGTGATTTACAGTATCTACGGATTAGCGTCGAGACGTTATTTGTCGTTCGTCGTGATTTAAGTTTTTCAGTCGCAGGAACTCGTGTGGAGATTGTGCGGGGAACGAGGAGGAGGACACGCGCAGAGAGAAGTCTTTTCAGCGTCTTGTTATTCCGCGTGTCGCCCGAGAAGCTAGAGCGCGGTAGCTTTCAAGGTTGAGTTTGACCAGGAGCAGAGTGAAACCTCCTCGAACAGTCGTGGTAGAGGCTTGCGAATGCTGTGGCTTCTTATCGTTTGCGTTCTTTGGTTCCGAACCAAAGGGACTCGTTCGATCGTTCGTTCGTTTGTGCGTTCGTTCGTTCATGCCTTTCAGAAAGCTCCACCTCCCTCCCTATCCCAGCTCAAACTCAAACTTCGCTGAAATCTTTCCGCGTGTTAATAAAAAAAAGTCTCAAAACTCGCTGACGAGTGAGCGAGCGAACGAACGAGCGCTTCAGATCTCGGCTCGCAGACGTAATGACAATCCTCGCTCTGCCCGATACGGCGCCTTCGCCACTACACACGCCCCACACACACACACTCACACACTAACGGTCGTGGATCGAGCGACCAAATTATTATAGGCTTAAAAACCCTCACCCACTGGGAGAGTGACTAATGACAACTGGATTCCTACTGACTGCTGGTAAACAAGTGAGTGTGTATGTGTGTGTGTGTGGTGTGAGTGTGGTGTGTGTGTGGTGTGAGTGTGAGTGTGGTGTGTGTGTGTGTAGAGTAAGGAAACTTACCCAAGATTTCGCCCTGACTCGACTCAGGAATCGAACCTACCTCCTCTCGCTTGCGAGGCCAGAGCTCTAACCTTCTGAGCTACAGGGACTGTGGCTTGTGTGTGAGAGACAGAGAGAGAGGGAGGGAGCGAGGCCAGGGCTCTAACCGCTGAGCTTCAGGGGACTTTGCTCCACTTCAGTATAAAGTACGTCAGCACCAATATCAGCCTGTGTGACAGAATCTGCTCCAAAGCGAGACCGGCCGTAACATTCTCCCGCCGCGCCGTTCTGCGCGTCCCCCACCCCCACTATTCCCCTCCCTCCCTCCCCCCTCCCTCCCCCCCCACTCTCCTCGCGGCTACAAATCCGTGGGCGGGCAGGCGGGCGGGCGGAGAGACGGATGGAATTCTTCTTGTTCTCTTTCTTGATCAGCCCCGGCCGCCCCCCACCACCCCTCCCACCCACCCACCCACCCACCCTTACCATTCAGCCGGTTCCCGCCAAGCTTTCCCCGGTGGCGACGACGACGGCGACGGAGGAGGAGGAAGAGGCGACGGACGAGTCCGTCAAACCCGGGCCGGGGGGGGAGGCGTCGTCGTGGTGGAGACGCTTGATGGTGTTCTTCAAGGTCTGCCGCTTGTTGCAGAACCAAACGCGGACCACCTCCCTCTCGTGGTTGAGCTGCTCGGCGATCTGGGTCATCTCCTGGCCGCTGGGGTGGCTGTTCTTGTCGAAGTGGACGTTGAGCGTCTCGAGGGCCTGCGGGGTGAAGGACGTCCTGCGCTTGCGTTTCTTGGAGGGCTCGCTGCCCACAAATTCGGTCAGGTTCTGTATCCCCGCCCGGTGCCTGACCTCGGCCTCCGTCAGCCACCGCTCCAGCACCGGCTTGATCTTCTGGGCGCTCTTTGGAGTGATGTCCAATTTCTCGAACCTGGGACAGAGAGGGAGAGAGAGAGAGAGAGAGAGCGTCGAGCAAACTACAGCAGCGATACAGCTGATTGCCTCCCCACACACACCCCCACCCACACCACCCTCCTCCCTCTCCCACCCTCCTCAAATAATAATAATAATAATAATTCTTACATTTGATTTAGCGCTTTGAGACGTCTAGAAGACAGGGTTAATACTGTAAAGTGAAGTGACTGTGAGGTTTGTGGGCAGGTACAATTCTGCACTCACCCTCACGGGAGGAGAAAGTTAGTGACTGTCATGAAAGGCGCTGTACAAGTGTAATGTTGTTGTTTTTTGGTGGTGTGTGTGTATGTGTCTGTGTGTTATTATGTGTGTGTGTGTGTGTTTGTGTCTGCATGTGTGTGTTATTGTGTGTGTGTTATTGTGTGTGTTATTGTATGTGTGTATTATTGTGTATGTGTGTGTTATTGTATGTGTGTGGTATGTGTTATTATGTGTGTCTGTATGTGTGTGTTATTGTACGTGTGTTATTGTAGGTGTGTGTTATTGTGTGTGTGTGTGTGTGTGTTTATGTGGTATTATTGGTGTGTGTGTGTCTTATATGTGTGTTATTGTGAGTGTGTCATTGTATGTGTGTGTTGTGTGTGTCTGTGTGCGTGTGAGTTATTGTGTGTGTGTGTGTGTGCGTTACCTGCAGATGGCTGACTGACTGTAAGCGGGACCCTCTGCGGCACTCAATGCCTGTCCCACCTGTGTCTGCGTCAGCCCCAGGGACAGTCGGCGGAGCTTAAAGTTCTTTGCAAACTCACGAATCTCTTCCAAGTTTATCCCGTCCACCTCGGTCGGCGCGTTTTGAGGTTCTAGCGAAACAATAATAATATAATAATAGTAATAATGATCTTTGCATTTGACGTAGCGCTTTTCATCAAAGGGGAGAGTTTTGAGGCCGGAGTTGAAGGAGACCAGGGAGGGGAGTGAGGGGGAGGGACTGCGGGATGGAGGGGGCAGAGTGTAGGGGTGGGTGAGTGGGGGAGGAGGGGTGGGGGTGGAGGGATGGGGTGGGATGGAGCGAGATTGTGGAGTTTAGCTGTATCCCTTCCAAACTCACTGCTGACCAGCTGCCCCACGCTGGCGGTGGAGGGTGCCTGGGTGCTGGGGCTCAGGGTCTCGCTGGGTGTGGGGGCTGCCACGGCCGTCACCGCGATCGCCGCCGGCGGGGTCGGTGGTGTCACCATAGTCACCGTTGGTGTGACGCTGGGCTGTGGGACGGGAGCCACTGTCTGCTGCGTCTGCGCCTGAAACAGCAACAACAGCAACAAACTGGCGTTTATTACTATAATACTAACGATAATAGTAATGATAATAATCCTTGCATTTTGACCCAGCGGCTGATCGACATCTCAAAGCGCTTCGCAAAGCGCTACCGTCAAGGGAATCGACTGTATATATTTTGTGGGCGAAACGCGGCAGCCGATTGCGCACAGCAGCGTCCCCCCCCCACCCCCACAAACACAGCCGTGGATTGAAACGACCAATTTATTATTGATTATTGCGCAGTTGTGTGTGTGTGTGTGTGTGTGTGTGTGTGTGTGTGTGTGTATGTGTGTGTGTGTGTGTGTATGTGTGTGTGTGTGTGTGTGCGCGTGCGCGCTGAGTAAGGAAACCTTCCCAAGGTTTCGCCCTGACGTAACCCGCCGGGAATCGAGACCAGGTTTTCTGGCTTGTAAGGCGAGCGCTCTAACCGCTGAGCTACGGGGACTGTGGCTTGCGAGCGAGGTGAGGTGAGGCCAGCGCTCTACCCACTGAGCTACTGGAGCTGGCGGCGTTACCTGTGGTGAGGCTTTAATGGGTGTCGCGGGCACGCCGGGCCGGCTGAGGACCGGCACAAATTGATTGCTGACGACGGTGGCGATGACTTGTCCCTGGGAGGTCAGGAGGACCTGAGGAGACATGGCCTGGAACTGCAGCGTCTGGGCGGAGAGCGTGAGTGGGGTCACCGCGGGGTTCAGCACGAAGGGGAGCGTCCCGATCACCTGCCAGCGGAGAAGGAACACACGAGGGAAGGAAAGCCGGCTCGCAAATGCCCCCCCCCGACCCCACCCCACCACCCACACCCCCCCTCACTTCCGTCTGCCGGAAAAACCTTGGGAGGTGTCTCCAGCGTCTCCCACGGCTGGGAGCTTTCCCCCAACCCCTACCTCTCCCTTCCCCCATCACCCCCCTCC
>JAAILG010019174.1:0-14452 GCA_012026655.1 Hydrolagus affinis
ATTTGGTCACTCAATCCATGACTTTGAGGGACAGTGCTGTGCGCAATTGGCTGCCGCGTTTCGCCCACAAATATACCATCAATTCACTTTATAATATATTCTGTGAAGCGCTTTGAGATGTCTAGAAGACGTGAAAAGCGCTGTATCAAATGCATGGATGATTACTATTATTAATGTACTATTGAAAACTGCAGATGACTTGAGATTCAGTTTCCTGTTTTCACGTCTCGTGTGACTCCGTGCATTGTGAAACATTAGCAGTTGATATGAATTATAAATGTAATTTTGTTGTTGTTGTTGAATTACCAGTCATCTGGAATAACAGGTAGGGTTACATGCCTGTGCTGAACTGTTGGACAGATCCCTTTATCATCACAGCATCAACTGGAATGCAACAAAGCAGGTTGCTGTAAAAAGACACCAATTGATGGATAATGGATCAAATTCCTAACGTATCAAATTTCTAGGTACTCAAATTCCTAGCTTGCACTGCATCTTTACTGACAGCCATCAATCATTTCATCTACCTTTTGCTCCCTAAATTATAACCCGCCATCACAGTTAGCATGCTCACCTCGCAAGTGATAGGATCCAGGTTCAATTCCCAGGCAGGGAGAATGAAACCTTAGACAAGTTTCCTTAATCCACACGCCCCTGTTTAGCTAGCAGTAGGTGGTAACCTGGTTGTTAGTTGATTGGCAGATAGCTTTCTGGGGGTAATATACACTTAAAAAAAAATTATTATTTGGTCACTCAATCCACAACTGTGATAGACACTGCTGAGCGCAACTGGTTGCCATGTTTCACCTACAAAATATACAGTCAATTCATTACAGTATATTCTGTGAAGTGCTTTGAGACGTCTTACTATCAAATGCAAGGATTATTATTAATATTATAATTACTGCAAAAAACTGATCCATATGTTGATCCACTGCTGGGGAGTATATTTTATACTATGAGAAATATCTAAATTGTTATTTCACATTTTATACACTTGAAATACACTAAGTAACCTCTGTAAATTGCATTGTATGGTTACATTTTTTTAAAATCGCTGGAACTTAGTTGTTTAGAAGCAAACATTAGAACATTAATAATGCTAATCCTTGCATTTAATATAGCGCCTTATCATGCTGTCAAAATGTCCCAAAGTGCTTCACAGGATTTTACTGTAAAGTATAATGACTGTGCATTTTAGGCGATCGACCTCATGACTTTAAATCCGTACTGTAATTAAACAATTAACAACAGCACAGACAAAAATTGCTGTTTCAGCTTCATGGGCTGCAGTAATCATTCGGCACCAAACCCAAATGGTTTTGGTTCGTCTTTTTATAGATTCAGTGACTGCTGCAGTCCACACCGAAAATACCATCCTTTCCGTTGTATGCCAATGAGTAACCCAATGGATTGTCTGACTCAGTAACTTGTGTGTGTTAGAACTCAATGAGTAACAACAATGATTATCTTACAACAAAATCAGGAGTCGTTGGCAACAACCGGCGGGTCAGGCAGCATCTGAGGAGAAAGGAAAAGTGAGTCAATGTTTCGGATCCACGAACCTTCGTTAGAATTGAAGGGTGGTGGACCCAAAACGTTGACTCACTTTTTCCTTTCTCCTCAGATGCTGCCTGACCCGCCGGTTGTTCCCAGCGATTTCTGGTTTTGTTTCAGATTTCTAGCATCTGCAGTATTTTGCATTAATTATCTCATCTTGCATATGACATAGTGCCCTTTAACATCATTGAGACGTCTCAATGCGCTTCGGAGGATATATTATACTGTAAAGCGAATTGACTGTGTGTTTTGTGGGCGAAATGCAGCAGCTACAGTGTCTCACAAACAGTCATGGATTGAGTGACCAAACTTGACTTATTTATGTACTGTATATACTTTTTGGACAAACGCATTATTACCACTATTGTTTGATATTATTATGATATTCCCTTGCAGAACCCAGCATACATTCTTAGCTATGGTTTTCGAAGGCTATTATTTTAACTGTGTCACTGCAAAAAATGCAGTTTTTACCTTTTATTTGATAATCCTTCTATTTCTGGCTGAGATATTGTGCAGCAGAGTGAATGTGTGTTTTGAAGGCAAACGTGGGAGCCAAGTTATGCACAACAATGTCCCACAAACAGCCATGAAATAAACGACTAATTTAATGTTGGCCAGGACACCAGGAGAAACTCCTCTTCTCTTTTCTACCAGTTTTGTTGTCTTTGCTTACAAGTACACAGCCACAACCCGATTCGATAACAACTTTTAGAAGAGAGGTGGATGGTTATTTGCAGGGTTATGGGGAGTGGGATTGACTTTGCATAGTTCTTTTCAAAGAGCCAGCACAGGTACGATGGGCCGAATGGGCTCCTTTTGTGCTGTAAAATTCTATCATTCTATGAACCCTTTGCAGCGAATTCTGTTAAGCGCTTTGAGACATCAGCCCAATTTGAAGGTCACCATATCAAATGTAAGGATTATTATTATTACTGAAACAGCAAAATGCAAACTCAAATGCACTAATGAGGGCAGATTTATGGTAAAACAGAAATGTATACCACACTATAATAATCCATCCATACTACTTCTGGGTTAAGTAGTCCTGAGTCCTGTAACTCAGTGGTTAGAGCGCTCGCCTTACAAGCGTGAGACCTGTGTTCGAATCCAGGCAAGTCAGGGCAAAACCTTGGGCAAGTTTCCTTACTCCACACGCCTAATAATAATCCCTCCCAAAAACCCACAGTAATAAAATTGGTCATTTCAATCCACGACTGTTTGTGGGACACTGCTGTGCGCAATTGGCTGGGGCGTTTCACCCACAAATAGACAGTTAATTCACTTTATTCACATTCTGCGAAGCACTTTGAAATAATTAGAACACGTGAAAAGCTCTATATCAAATGCAAGCATTATTATTCTAAGTAGATTTGTGTGTCATTCGCATAAATGTGGAAGCTTACTCCGTGTCTGCAGATGGCATCGCCCAAAGAGAGAGAGAAGAGGCCAAGGATGGAGCCCTAAGGTACCCCACATTGACCAGGTGGGAGCTGGAGGAGAAACCATTTGCTGAGTGAAACATTCAAAAGTCTCATCTTAATAGGACTTGTGGGATTCTAATTATAACTGAGAATTAAGATTACAAGTTCCATAAATACACTCCTCAGAGGGCAAACAGGAGCCAAGACACTGCAGCCACCCTCCATTCAATCACAATAACCCTTGCGTTTGATAAAATAATGATAGTAATAATCCTTGCAATTGATACAGCACTTTTCACATCTTCTAGACGTCTCAAAGCGCTTCACAGAATATACTGGAAAGTGAATCGACTGTATATTTGTTGGTGAAACACGGCAGCCAATTGCGACCAGCAGTGTACACAGTCGTGGATTGAAGTGACCGAGTTATTATTGTTGTTTTTTTTTTAGGGATTATTATCAGGCATGTGGAGTAAGGAAAATTGCCCAAGGTTTCGCCCTGACCGGGAATCGAACCCAGGTTTCTCGCTTGTCAAGCGAGTGCTCTAACCAGGACTCCACAAAGTATAGTATATAGTATATATGGTATATATATATATATATATATTTAGCACACGATCACACCATGAAGACGTTTCAAATCGCCACGCAGGATTTTACTGAAGCGTATCGACTGCGTGTTCCATAAGCAAACACAGCAGCCAATTTGCGCGCTTCAGCAATGTCCCACAAACAGTCATGGTGCGAGTGAACAATTTTAAGTCTCAATGTGACCTGGATCAGGACATCCGAATTCGTTACCGCAATCATTTTTATAATAATAACAATACAGTAATAAGCCTTGCATTTGATATAAGTCCTTATTGCGTCATTGAGCCATCTCAAAGCACTTCACAGCGTATATTGTGAAGTGGATCGACTGTATTTTGTGGGTGAAACGTGGCAGCCAATTGCACACAGCAATGTCCTACAAACAGTCATAGATTCAACGACTGCAATATTTTGAAGGATAACAACCCCCAGAAAGGGATCCACCAATCGATTAACAACCAGGTTCTTACTTACTGCCAGATAAACAGAGGCGGGTGAAGTAAGGAAACTTAACTAGCCTTTCGCCCTACCTGGGAATTGAACCCAGGTCCTCTCGCTTGCGAATAAAGTGCTCTAAGCACCAAGCTGCAGGACTCCACAATTACTGCATACGATGATGACGATAAATAACAATAATAATCCTTACAATAAACATAAAGCAGCAAAATGGGGGAAGGGGAGATCGGTGAGAGAATTATTAGATCTTTGCTGGGTGCTTATTTTTGCTTATATTGAAAATAAATAATAATAATAATTGCAATAAATATAAAATTTCATTAAAATAGGGAAGGGGGGAGAGGAGAGGAGGGAGGGGGAGGAGCAGAGGAGGGGGATAGAGAATTACTGCAGTGTTTAAAGAATGAATCGAGGGGCTGGGAAAAGGATTCTATTTTGCTAGCAGTTTGTGTCACTCACTCACTCACCATGTACCAAACCCCTAGGATCATGGTGCCTGTGCGAACATGACAGCAGAAACAGCAGCTGTTGGAATGCCAGTGGTCTAAAGGCGACACCATCCTCATCTTCCTCGTTGACTCCAACACAAATGGAGACAGAGCAGCAACAACAAGGGACAGAGAGACAGAGAGAGAGAAGTCACCTCCTTCTCTGCAATACAACTAGTAAATGAATGCAGTGGTGCTGACTGCCCTTTTGCTGTGTGTATGTGAGTCCTGCCTCCCTCCCCACTGTTGCACCACTCTGTCAGTACTGATCACAATCTCCCAGTCCCCCCTCTCTCTCACACACACACACCTTTCACTCCCCACCTCCTCCTCCTTCCTCAGCTTTACGTCCATTCTTGGCTCACATCCACACAGTCAGATCACACGCAATCACCATTAACCCTTTCACACACACACACATACACACAAACTCCCTCATATTATGCAATGTGTCAGCCTGGCTCAGTCGGCAGGACTCTCAACAACAACAACAACAACTTAAACTTATAAAGCGCCTTTCACGTCGGGAGGACGTCCCAAGGCGCTGCACAGGAGGCGTGTGACCCGAGCTGGGAGGGGAGTTTTCAGGAAGGGGTGAAACACGTAGGGGAGGTCGAAAGATTCGGGGGCAACAGAAGGCACGGTCGAAGAGGAAAGTCTTCAAACCGGCCTTGAAAGAGGAAAGGGAAGAAACAAGGCGGAGGGATTGGGGGATGGAATTCCACAGGGTGGGAGCAGAAAAGCTGAAAGCCCGGCCTCCAGTGGTGGGGCGGTTCGGGCGGGGGGCCTGGAGCAGGCAAAGTCCTGCTGAACGGAGGGTCCGGGTGGGCTTATAGGGGGAGAGTAGATCGGTTAAATAGGGCAGGGCAAGGCCGTGTAAGGCCTTGAAGGTGAGGACGAGGATCTTGAACTCGATCCTCTGGAGGATGGGGAGCCAGTGGAGACGGGCGAGGGTGGGGGTTATGTGCTCACGGAGGCGGGTGCGGGATAATACACGAGCTGCAGAGTTTTGGATGACCTGCAGCCTGTGAATGGAGGAACTGGGGAGGCCGACGAGGAGAGAGTTCCCATAGTCCAGCCGTGAGGTGATGTATGCGTGCATGAGTGTTTCGGCAGCTTGGGGGGTGAGATAGTTGCGGAGCCTGGCAATGTTGCGCAGGTGGAAATAAGCGGTGCCGGTCAAGGCACGGATGTGGGGGAGGAATGAGAGTTTGGAGTCGAACGTGATGCCGAGGTTCCTGACTGGCTTTGTGAGGTGGAGAATACAGCCTTGGATGTTGAGGTTGGCAGTGCCCGATGTGCGGAGTCGCTGGCTTGAGCCAATCAGGAGGGCGTCGGTCTTGGTCACGTTCAATTGGAGGAAATTGTCCCTCGTCCAGGACTCGATGTCGGACAGACATGCTGTCAGAACATCGATGGTCTGGGGGTTGAGGGATGAGGCAGAAAGGTACAGCTGGGTGTCGTCCGCATACATGTGGAAATTTACCCCATGTCTGAGGATGACATCGCCCAGAGGGAGCATGTAAATGGTGAAAAGGAGGGGGCCAAGGACAGAGCCCTGAGGGACGCCATGAGAGACTATACGGGGGTTTGAGGAAAAACTATTGGAGGATACGAAATGTAGGCGGTGGGTCAGGTAGGAGTGGAACCATTCAAGGACTGTGCCTTGAAGGTTGAGGTGGGAAGAAAGACGTTGGAGGAGGATGGTGTGATCGACTGTGTCGAACACAGCAGACAAGTCAAGGAGGACGAGGAGGCAGAGGGAGCCCTGGTCGCAGGCGGTTAGGATGTCGTTTGTAACCTTGACCAGGGCAGTTTCCGTGCTGTGAGCAGGGCGGAAACCTGATTGGAGGGGTTCAAGGAGTGAGTGAGATGAGAGGAAAGAGCGGAGCTGGGAGGCAACCACTCTTTCAGGACCTTAGAAAGGAACAGGAGGTTGGAGATGGGTCGGTAGCTTGAAAGCTGCAACGCATCAAGGGAGACGCCACACACACATATATTGTGCGCACATGAAATGGCTGGATTTTTACCGTCTGGATTGTACCGTCACCACTATGCCGTGCTTTCTTCGCCACAGCTCGAGCAGAATTGTCTTGAAGCCACTTCCTTTTACACCCCGATGATGAGAGCCGCACAGGCTCCACAATACTGTCAAAACTCTCCATTATTTCGAGAGAAATGTGCTCAGTTTGGAGTTTTTTTTTGCATATTTAGAAAGGCAAACAAGGATCACGACAAAGAGACTGACATATTGGAATCATTTGACCATAATGCTGCGAGCTTATTGGCTAAGTGGATATATTGGTTTGTGCTAACAAGAGGACACAGCGTGTATTGGTTTCTGTAACAAAAACATTGAATAACTACATAAAGTATGAGATATATCGAGTTTTGCAACAAAACGATTTGGAAATCGCAAAGACGGCACTGTGATCTCAATCAGGCTTGTTTGGTTTAGTTTTGGCAGGAATGGCGTTTATCGTTTTTTGCGTATGAACTCTTCACGTGTATATATATATATATATATATATATTATATATATAAAAACACCGTTTGTTGGGTCCCTTCGTAGTCGCCAATTTGTTGGGATTTACGCTCCTGGAGTTCAAAATACTGACCCAACAATCCTTAATAAAGGTACGGATTTTAATATATAAAGCCAAACAGTGTGAAAGACAGACTGGTTATAATTTACAGAAATATACAACCGGGTCGCAAGAATTAAAGATAGAAACCAATTGAATAATGTGTATGTTTTTTTTAGTAGTTACTCCATGGTTTTACAGGCAATATCCATAATATACTGCATGTAAATAACATTGACATTCACCAGCCGTCAAAAAACGGAACTGGTTTAAAAAAAATGGAATGATGCATTGAAGAAAAACAGATTTCTACTAAAAAGCGGAGGTCTCACATGTCTGAAAACCTGATCACTCATTAAGTTCCATCGCCAGTGGGTAATCCTCACCATCCTGGTCATCAGTTTCTTCTGCTTGGACTTCCCGATTCGCATTAACCATTTGTCCATTTGCTCGTCTTTTATTCCTACCTCCTTTTAAATCCCTTGCATTGTAGAGATAGGAAATTATGCAGCTCTTGATTTTATCTTTTGTGGCCTCCCTTGTTTTTGAATTTTGTTGTATGGCCCCTGTAGGTGTAAACATTGATTGTGTATCAAGTATCAAACTGAAATTAGGCCATTTAAACTGAAATTCAATCTTTACAACCGGACGACTTAAATGCCTTAGAATTCCATTGTGAAAGGGTTAAATACCATAAAAAGTTATACCTGTATTGGTGCCTGTGGTATCGATAGTTGTGGATGCTGATGTGCATGGAATGTGTTGGATGAGTTTCTCCGGTGGGCCTCATACTTGACTGGCTATGGTTGCGCACCGGAAATGCTGGCACACGTGGTACCTTGGCCTTGGGAACCTGGTTCTCTCTGTCATCTTCTGGGTCGTCTTTATCTGAAGTGCTGCATTGGTATTGAGGGGGAACCCTGAAAGGAAAAATGGCATGATAGAACATCGTGCATTGAAGCCCAATGACCTACGGTAGGGACAGAGCTACAAAGCCAAAAATGACGGGTCAATGTCAATGACAAAGTTCACTCCTGACAGCAGCCAGATTCATGATCACGTCAACCCACCCAATCTATGTCTACTTGCTTGTAGTGAATCTAGTCATGCAGGGACTGTAGTGTATGAACAAGTTAACACAAAATAAAGGATTATCTTACATGTGTAAAAGCATACAAACTTTTTCACTTACATGTTGTCATCGGAAGCAGTTGTTCACCCAGTTCAAAACATCTCACATTTTGTCTCTCCTGATGTTGAGACATAAAGTCCATTCATACTGGCAGAATGATCGAACTCACTTGGCATTCGTTTTTAATAGCACTTTATCTTACATTGCAAAATAGTAAAAAATAACTGGATATTTACCAAGATTGATGTTTATTCACTTCTTCATCCTCCTCTGTGTCCAGACATGAAGTGTCCTGTGCCTTCCTCTCCTTTTCTAAGATTCTCTCCCAATTATCTGAAAATGAAAAAGATAATTTGAAATCTGAACGTGATCTGGCCTGGCCAGCGACATGCCATGTACATGTGTTTTGGAATTTCACATTTAACTGACCATACATAACCAAATATACCAAACTCAAATTCAGTCAGGGCATACTTTTTCAACAAATTTTAAGATTTTTTCTGTAGTTTAGGGAGGCCTGAGCGTAGCAGTTTTGATTGGTGCAAAGAGCAAAGTTGCCATATCGATTGTATTTCAGAAAAATTGTCATTATAAAGTGCCAGAGGAAGGAGAGCAGCTGGTGGTGTTGACAGCAGAGTGAACCAGAGAATCCCGAAGGGAACGGTCCCTTCGGAATGCGGAGAGGGGGAGGGGCGGGAAATATATCCTTGGTGGATGGGTCACGTTGCAGGTGACGGAAGTTTCTGCGGATGATGTGTTGAATAGTGAGGCTGGTAGGGTGGGTAAGTGAGGATCAAGGGGACCCTATCACGATTCCGCGATGGGGGGGAAGGGGTGAGGGCGGAGGTGCGGGAAATCGGACGGACACGGTCAAGGGCCTTTGCTACCAAGGTTGGTGGGAATCCTCAGTCGAGGAAAAATGCAGACATTTCAGTCGCTCTGATATGAAATGTTACATCGTCAGAGCACTCCACTGTTAGCATCACAGGCTGCTCTCCTTCCTGTGCCAGCGCAGGAGATGTAATACCTGCCCTTTCACCTCCACCCAAACCTCTCTCCTTTGTTGCCCTGAAGGTTTACACATCAAATGTTCTTATAACAAAAAGCAACAAAATTGAATGAAACAGATATTACCCGATGCTCAGAACTGTCTGTCTGTCGATATGTGTGAGGGGATGGTGTCTGAGCCAAACTGACGCCGCAGGCAGGGCAGCTCACGGGGCGAACGCCTCGAGGTTCCTGCCAAAACACGGCACGGGGTTTCCGCCAAAAAGGCGCAGGGACCAGGAGCCCCACCCACCCACTGACATCATCAGCCATTGCCATGGCAACCACAGCCTGACTGACTGACTGGTCCCAGTTCTCACACACACCCTGTGACCTCCACCATATTCTTATACACACAGAATATGCAGCAAACTGAATTGACTGTTGAAAGCCTTCCATATCTTCTGCCCACGGGCTTGTCCAGGGTTTTCCCATACGATATCCATATGGGCCACTCCATTGGCTTGCCCAGGCTTTTCCCCATATGATACCCCCATGGGCCAGCCCATTTTGTGGCCACATGGGGTTGCTCAGGTTTTTCCCATATGATACCCATATGGACTAACCTATATGGGATAAATATGGGTTGGTCCATACCCATATGACCCGGGTCAAGCCCTTATGGGCCCAATATGGGCTTGCTACCTGGGATAATGCTGCGCGCTGATTGGCTAAGTGGATATATCGTTTTGTGCTAACAAGAGGGCACGGCGTGTATCGGTTTCTGCAATAAAACGTTGAATAACTACATACAGCATGAGATACATTGAGTTTTGCAACAAAACGATTTGGAAATCGCAAAGACGGCACTGTGATCTCAATCATGGCTTGTTTGATTTAGTTTTGGCAGGAATGGCGTTTATCGGTATGAATTCTTCATGCATATATATATATATATATAAAAAACACCGTTTGTTGGGTGGGTCCCTTCGTGGTCGCCAATTTGTTGGGATTTACGATCCTGGAGTTCAAAATACTGACCCAACAATCCTTAATAAAGGTATGGTTTTTAATATATAAAGCCAAACAATGTGAAAGACAGACTGGTTTTCATTTACAGAAATATACAACCGGGTTAAAACAGGAATCAGCTGAATCGATTGTCGGTTGGTCCAAGATGGTGTTCTAATGTCTGCTGCAATACTCAACCCCATCTAGTCCGATCCTATAGGTCTAACACGTCCCAACAGTTCTAACTGATCTTGCAGGTCTAACTGATCTAACTTAACTCTTGGACTTCTCTCCCAAATATACCCAGAAATCCTCCTGACCTTTGACCAGTCCAAACCTTACCCTCATCTCTGATGTTCTAACATCTTCTTTGTCTCATCTAATGATATTAATGGGAGTTGAAGAGAAATGGAAACATAGTACATTTGTGTTTATCATGTAGGCCAGCTGGATGACTTCAAGTGTCCTGTTGTTTACTGCTTCCTTTACCTCATGTTTTTTCAGTTTTCCCTTATCTGATCGATCTCATTGGATGTCTCAAGACCTGCCAACCTTTTTGGCCCCTTGCGTGGTCGGACTGTCTCTCGCCTAACTTCAGTATGTCTGTTTATCAGTTCTACAAACTTTGATTCTTGTGCCTGTGCTCATGTTGAGACTTGAGACAGATAGTTAGTGGGGTATAATCATGGAGACTATGGAGGCTAGAGGGCAGCACAAAAGGAGGAGAGGTGGCATTGTGTTAGCCAGGCTGGGAAACAACACCAAGCAGCCTGCAGGGGACAGATGGAGGAGACATGTTATAGACAAATTATACAATACTACACCTGGCTTCAGTGGTTTAAGCCTAACAGTGGAAGTGATGTCATGCAGGGAGTTTCAGCTGTTGGTTTGGACAATATTTATTAAAATGATGGCTCCTTGGCTGAGTCCTGTAATGGCTTCTGCCCACACTCGATTTCCCCGGCCCCGTTTACTGCTACCTCCTTGTCCGCATCGTGAAGTCGAGGAAGGGAAGAGTTGGAAATGATCCATGTGAATTTTATGGAGAGGTGGAAGCGAAATTGATGAATTGTTCCAATTCACTGCGAGAGCAGGAAGCAGCCCCAACACAGTCATCAATGTACCTGAGGAACAGGTCAAGGAGCGTAGGCCTTTCTGAGTAAGCCTGGAACAAAGAGTGTACCAGGTGGCCAACAAACAGGTAGGCATAGCTGGGTACCCATGTGGGTTCCCATAGTGACACCTTTTATTTGGAGGAAGTTGTTGTAGTTGATGGTGAAGTTGTTCAATGTCAGAACAAGTTCAACCAGGTTGAGGAGGGTGGTGGTGGATGGAGGTTAGCTGTGCCGCAATGTCTAGGTAGAACTGGAGAGGCTGCAGGCCGTCCTTGTGGGGGATGGAGGTGTTTAGAGATTGAACAAGCATTGTGAATAGGGGATGTTCAAGACCAAAGAACCAGAAGCTGTTGAAATAGCGGAGGGTGTCGGGAAGAGTCATGGTTATAGGTTGGTTAGGGTTTGGACAAGAGCAGCAAGAATGGAGTCTAGGTATACGGAGATCAGTTCGGTGGGGCAGGAAGAAGCTAAAATTAATAAATTTAAAATGCTTATTGTCCATAAAAATACAATGGACACCCTGTTGGGAAGAAGTCACTGTATGGAATGCCATTCTTGTCAGTAACTAAGAACCAAAGAACAAGGTGAAATCTCCAGTTTCTTTAATAAACATTTTCAGGTGTTAACATAACATGATCATAAGAATTAGGAGCAGGAGTAGGCCATTCAGCCCCTCGAGCCTGCACCGCCATTCAATAAGATCATGGCTGATCTATTCTAGCTCCACCTACCTGCCTTATCACCATATCCCTTAATCCCTTTATCCATAAGAAATCTATCAATCTCAGTCTTGAATATGTTCAAGGACTGAGCATCCACAGCCCTTCGGCATAGAGAATTCCATAAATTCACTACTCTCTGAGTGAAGAATTTTTTTCTCAACTCAGTGCGAAAGGGCTGACCCCTAATCTTCAGACTGGTGACCCCTGGTTACAGTTTCTCCAAACAGGGGAAACAGTCTCCCACTATCTACTTTGTCTTGCCCTTATTAATGTTATGGGTTTCTATAAGATCATCTCTAATTCTTCTATATTCTAGAGAATATAGGCCTAAATTGCTCAGCCTGTCCTCATAACTTATTCCCCTCATCCCAGGTACTAACCTAGTGAATCTACGTTGTACCCCCTCGAAGGCGAGCACATCCTTTCTTAAATAAGGAGACCAAAACTGGACACAGTATTCCAGGTGCGGTCTCACTAGGGCCTATACAGCTGCGGCAAGACTTCCCTTCTCTTATATTCTAACTCTTGTATTCTAACCCTTTTATAAAGAACGCCAACATACTGTTAGCCTTCCTAACTGCTTGCTGTACATACTAATTTTTTGTGACTGGTGTACAAGGACACCAAGTCCCACTGAACAATAATACTATTTGGTCTCTCCTCTTCTAAAGAATAATCTGCTCTCCTGTTTTTACCGCCTAGGTGGATGACTTCACACTTCCCTACATTATATTTCATCTGCCACCTACCTGCCCATTCACCTAGCCTATCTATATCGCGCTGCATTTTTTTTAATGTCATCCTTGGTGTTTACTCTCCCTCCTAATTTAGTGTCATCCACGTATTGGGATATTTTAAGTTTGATGTCCTCATCTAGATCGTTGATGTAGATTGTACATAGTTGAAGCCCAAGCACTGATCCCTGTGGCACTCCACTTGTCACATTCCGCCAACCGGAATGTGACAAGTGGAGTGCCACAGGGACCCGTTTCGAAGAACCCGAATTTTGGAAGATCAGATACAAGGCCACCACTATCTCATGAGCCATCTCTTTTAAGACCCTAGGATGCAAACCATTGGGTCCAGGGGACTTGTCACTTTTCATTGCCAACAATTTCCCTAGCACCAATTCCCTATTAATGTAAATTACCCAAAGTTGCCCCTTGGTTCATCTCTATTTTCAGCAGACTTTTTGTGTATTTTAACGTGAAGACAGATGCAAAATGTATTATTTTTATTTATTGACTGCCAAATCCTTATCCTCCATTATAATTCCTCCTGCCTCAGCCTGTAATGGCCCAACATTTACTTTTACTAGTCTACTCCTCTTAATATATTTATAAAAACTCTTACAATTTGATTTAATGTTCCTAGCTAACTTGCCCTCAAACTCCACTTTCTCACTCTTAATGAGCTTTTTAGTTTTTCTTTGCTGGTCCCTAAAACACTCCCAGTCCTCAAGTCTGCTGCTCTTTCTGGCAGTTTTATAGGCCTTTTCTTTTAATTTTATACTTTCCCAAACTGCTCCAGTTAGCCATTTCCCTGTGGTAAACTTATTCCTCAAGGGAATATGTGACTGTTGAGAATTATGCACTACATCTTTAAATGTTTGCTATTATTGGTCTACTGTTATACCTGTTAGTCTAATTCCCCAATCTATTTTAGCTAATTCTTCCCTCATACCTGCAAAGTTAGCTTTATTTAAATTTAAGATCCTTGCTTCGGATTTAACTACATCACTCTCAAACTTAATACTAAATTCTATCATATTATGATCACTCTGCCCTAGAGGAGCCTTAATATCTATATTACTGAGTAGCCCTGTTTTGTTACACAAAACAAGGTCTAAGATGGCCTGTCTCCTAGTTGGTTCCTCAGCATACTCCAGAAAGCTATCTCTCACACATTCCATAAATTCCTCCTCTAACCTGCTTTTGCCGATTTGGTTTTCCCAATCTATGTGAAGATTGAAATCACCCACTATCACTGTATTACCTTTACTACATGCCGTTCTAATTTCTTGATTAATATCTTGCGCTATGCTGTGATCACTATTTGGGGGTCTATAAACTACTCCCACTAATGTTTTCTGCCCCTTCTTATTCTGTATTTCTACCCATACTGACTCTACATCCTGATTATCAGATTTTAAATCCTTCCTCTCTACTGGTTTTATTTCATCCTTTATTAACAAGGCTACCCCCCCCACCTCGTTTTTCACATTGCCTGTCCTTCCTATAAACCAAAAACCCTGGTATATTTAACTCCCACCCTAGATCTCCCTGTAACCATGTTTCAGTGATTCATAGATTCATAGAATTTTACGGCACAAAAGGAGGCCATTCGGCCCATCTAGTATGTGCCGGCTCTTTGAAAAGAGC
>JAAILG010019175.1:0-14455 GCA_012026655.1 Hydrolagus affinis
CACACACACAGATTACACTCTCTGATAAAGGAATGATGACCTTTCTGTTCAGTGCGCTCACTATTGGCTACAACATTACGTGAACCTTTCTCCTCGTCACCTCAGCCAAGCTCAGCCATCCTTATAAAGCCATCATCAACAGACAATATACAGCCTTGTAATGGACTAACAAAAACAACTTGCATTTATATAGGGCCCTTCACACAGTATAGCGAAACTCCAGCCTCCGAGAAGCTACACATACTGTTAACCTCCACCCCCAAAAAAGTACTTTCTTTATACGTACGTTTGAGTTGGAAAGAAAATCTATAGCTTTAGTTAGTTACTATCAGAATTGTGCTAGGAAAATACATTCGCTTATGAGGAGTTATGTGATTTTTAGGGTCCTTTTTTAGGGTCTGCGCTTGGGAATGGGTTTCATTTTCAGGGTAAATCGAACAGGTGCTATTGGTGGGCTAAACGTCAACGCTGCCTCTACTGCCACACCAAAGTAATCCCAACTGTTCTCTAAATATACTGTAGATACAACACAGCCTGCGTTCCAGAGAAACAACGTATCACAGTCTGTAAAATCAAAACAGGTGCGCGTCTATCTGTCTGTCTGTCTCTTTCTCTTCTTAAACAACAACAATGACAACAAAATTACACTTAAACTCGCGTTTGCATTTCACAGGGAGAGGAGTAGGCCATTCAGCCCCTCGAGCCTGTTCCGCCAGTCTATTAGATCACGGCTGATTTGTCCCTCAACTCCATTTACACTGGCTTGGCTCTGTCTCCCTTGGTTAACATCATCGAACAAAAGCCCCATCGATTGATTGGTCTGAACCGCTCACCTTTCCTCGCTCCTCTTGCCACCTATTGCCTTTCCTTCCCGCTTAGATCAGGGGCAATGCCACACGCCTGATGCCTCCCCAGGCCTCTGGGATTTCAGTGTTGCCGTGTCGTGTTTAACCCTTTAACATCACATCAGTTTTCCTTCCCACCAGGAGCACGGGAGAGGATCAAATGAAGGACCTTCAGCCTCCTTTGATCTCATCCTCCCAGTCACCCAACCCTCACCTTCCTCCTCGCCAACTGTCAAGTGTTACAGAGACACCTGCCCTGCCCCCCACCCCCACCCCACCACCACCACCCACACTCCCATTCCCTCACCCCGCCCTCTTCCAGGAACAACACCCGCAAGGAAACAGTGAGAAGGGGAACCGGCGACGCTCCCCTTCCACGGTTCAAAGCCCCGGCTACACAGTTGGGTCCGAGAGAACGGAATTGCTTTGTGAACACAGCCAGTGGTTACCAACATAGAACAGCAGAGGGCGCCAGTGTACTTTCCTGTCTAATCCGCAAAAAATAGCAAAAAATTCTCTTTCTTGGCTTCTGTGAAAGTGTCTGAAATTTACAATCTGTTAACGCCGAGGCTTTCATCTCGATTTCCGACAATCCTTTCTCTCCGTTTTCTCTCTTTCTCTTTTTCTCTCTCTCTCTCTGTCCGCCCCTTTCTGTGCTTCTTTGTAACATTCGTTTCCGCTGGAAAATCCTTGAGCGATGTCTTCTGTCTGACGGTTGGTGTGGACTTTTACCAGCAGCTCGGTCACCGTCGATGGCTTGTTAGGACCAGGACGTGGCCTGTTTACCCTGACCTGGGGGTGGGGAGGGGGACAGGGAGGAGGAGGGGGAGGGGAGAGGTGGAGGGAGGAGCGAGAGAAACATGCAGCGAGCAACACATGAGCGAGCTTGTGGAGAGCAATGGTCCATGACATGCACCCACACACACACACATGCACGCACTTCCACAAACTTCCACAAGCCCAAACGCAGTCACGCGCACACTCCCCCAATATACGCTCGCAAAACATCGCATGTACGCTCACATGCTCGCACACACATGCATTCCACACGCAGATATGCACACATACCACACGCAACCCAAGGTACCACACATGACTTAACAGGATTCCACAGATATGCTTTCAGCATTCTACCGACGGGTGGGTGGGTTAGGATTCCTTGCTGTGTTTGTTTTGGTCAAACGCATAACCAAATGTCACGCGTCTGACACATGTGGAAAACCTCTGACCAACACTCTGGCCTCATCACACTTGACTTAAATACTTATGCGCTCCACAGCGACGTGCGCAAATTGGCTTCAGCGTTCGCCGACGAAGTACACAGTCGCTACGCTTTGTAGCAGCCGCTGTGAAGCGCTTTACGATGTAATAAGGCGAGGTACAAAACACAAGGGTGGTTGCTTTTTTTTACCCACCTGTGTTCCTGGATGGAATCCTGAAAGAGAAACAAAGAAAAAAGAATGACCTTCTCACGTAACATGCTTTCGGTCCGACTCGCTGGTCAGAGCTCTCGCCTGACGAGCGAGTTACCCGGGTTCGATTCACAGCAGGTCAGGGCGAAACATTGGGCGAGTTTCCTTACTCCTCACGCGTGATAATAATCCCTCAGGTTAAAAAGAAACAAGAATAAATTGGTCATTTCAACCCACGACTGTTTGTGGGGACGCTGCTGTGCGCAACTGGTTGCGTCGTTTCGCCCACATATACACAGTCAATTCACTTGACAGCATATTCTGTGAAGCGTTTTGAGACATGGAAAGGTCCATCCAGTTCGCCTTCCAGCAACCTGACAGTCGCCTGCCTACACTTGTCGTGCCCCCCTCCAAACTATACACTGAGTCCCAAGATATTATATAATCCTTAAGTTTATATAGCGCTTTCCACATCCTATCGACGTCTCAAAGCGCTTCACAGAATACAACAACATCCCAAAGTTGGGACCAGAGCAGGGGGAGAGGGGCTGTGGTTGGGGGAAGGAAAGTAGGAAAATTGTCTATATTTGTGCGCGAAATATTGCTTCCTAAAAGAAACCCATCTCAGGTTCTTTTGAAATAATTCAATGAGTTTGTCTGTGTATCGCTATAGCATCTTCTAGCTGTGCTCCAGACTTCGATTCACCTACGCAGAGCGGAGACTGAACCTGGGAATGAACCTTCCTGTCCTGTGTGGGTTGGGTTCTGCGCTACCTAATAGTTTTAACAGCTGAGCTATTGGATGCACACTTCCTCCTCAAGCGTAAACGGGCTGACTCAATAACATAAGAGGGCAAGAAGAGGACTCACGTGTACAGAGGCTGCAACTGTAAGTGAGACGTCTTCTGGGGAGCCTGGTAACCGTAGGAATCAAATCCTCCGATAAAATCAACTGAAACCACAGGAGAGGAAAAAAAAATGTTGATGTGTGCCGCGATGATATTTCTCCAACGCATTACTTTATCCCCTTCCTCTCTCCCGCCCTCTCCCTCCTTTCCTCCTTCTCTCCTCTTCTGCTATCGACCGCACACAAGTCAGACGAGACGGAGAAAGCTTCCTCTCGTACCATCTCGTCGCCTCTGCCTCAAAACTGTGCGGAAACTGGCTGCCCTTCGTTTGCCTACAAAATACACAGTCACTTCGCTTTACAATGAAGATCCCGGGAACATAGGAAACGCTGGATGGAAAGAGACCAGTTCAGCTTCCACTATCCGGGCAGTTCCACGCACACCTCCTCATCTCCTGAACTATGCAGATGATTTCCTAAATGAAATCGCTATTTTTGCATTTGAAATAATCGAGACTTTCTGCTCCCACCGTCTCTCCAGGGACCCTGTTTCCCATGGATCTGCCACCGAGCGCTCCCTCTCTCTCTCTCTCTCTATCGACATCCTCCCGCTGTAAAAGGCGCGCGGTGCCAAACACAGGGAACGGTCAGTACTGTTGCTCTAGGATCATCGGGAGACTTACAGCTGTCCTCCTCCTCCATGAATACTTTACTGACATAAGACGCGTAGATGAAGCCAAGGAGCTGGAAGAGAAGAGGCAGATTTACCCACCCAGAGTTTGCACGCGTTTCATGTAGTGATTAATACCCCCGAACAGATCAAAACGTTAAGGCATGACCAACATCAAAGTCCAATATCCCACGGGGCAACATCAATGGAGCTCATCCCTTTTATCTTATTCCTTTTATCAGCGCCTTGGGACGTCCTCCCAATGTGGAGGTCTGTAAATGTCTCTAAAGATCTCTAGGTCTAGATATATTGCTCTATAAATGCAACATTGTTATTGGACTTACTCCTATTTTTGTTTCTCTGCCCTTGATTTGAGTTTTTTTGTTTCATTTCTAAACGCATCGATGGAAGAAACCAGCTGTAGAGTCAAGGCAGAACTGAAAAACTGGCTCATAATTCGCACGCCGTGAAACGTTGGGGGACACGAGACTAAATCTTGACCAAATTGGGTGGAAATCACGTCCCTCCATCCTCACTTGACCGGAGGAGGTTGGTGGTCGGGCGAGAGCAAGTTTAAAGCCTCCCTTCGGTCCACCCGACATTACGAGACCGATGGGATCCGCGTTAATGACTCTGCCAAGATCAAAAGTGATGATGATTCAGAAATCAATAAAAAATGAGGTTGTGCTTAATATAGAAGGTTGTAAAACGGGAAGCGCAACTCAAACTGATTGAAATTTTTGCAGTAGGCTCCTTCTGCAAACACCCTCACCCCCCACTCCTCCCCTCTCTCCCAGTCTTCAAAACTCATCCAGGCAGGTCAGGGCAAAACATTGGGCAAGTTTCCTTACTCCACACGCCCAATAATAATCCTTCCAAGAAAAAACACAACAATAATAAAATTGGTCACTTCAATCCACAACTGTTTGTGGGGGACGCTGCCGTGTGCAATTGGCTGCCGCGTTTCGCCCACAAGTATACAGTCAATTCACTTTACAGTATATTCTGTGAAGCGCTTTGAGACGTCTCGAAGATGTGAAAAGCGCCATATCAAATGCAAGGATTATTATTATTATCTTAAACCACAAAATTACACAGAGGTTTAATGATAATAATAATCCTTCCACTCTCAGCGCCTTGGGATGTCCTCCCGAGGTGAAAGGCTGCTACACAAATTTTTTGTTGTTGTATTTGATATCGCGTTCCATCACTTTGTCAAGATCGTCTAAATGCGCTTCACAGAACGTAGCTTAAAGTGGATTGATTGGGGCGCACGGGATTATTCCCCGGAAATATACGCTGGTGGTTGTCAGTGATTACCTGGGATGGGGAGAGGAGAGGAGATAGGTGCTTTCAATCACAGGTTGGGTTAACTCTACCTCACGGCTCATCTTTTGAAAAGCAATTTTATTCAGATGAGTCGCGGGGCAGTAATAATGTGGTATGCGGAGAGAAAATGGTTTTTGATTTTCCAATTTCGACCTGCTTTACTGGAATGCCTACTTATCAGCCGGCGCTGTAAATGGGGTTGACAGCGACATTAAGTTGAATCAGAAGATTACCGGGATCTTGTGCTCGGTAAGGGAAGACAGATCATTAAGAGTCTTTCACCGAAACATTTCAAATCTATTTATTTGGCTCCCTAAAAAAAAAATATATCAAATTGATTTAAAGTGTCAAAAGCACACTGCGCCACTAAAACGATAACCAAACAATACTCTTCACGTCAATTTGAATGAGGAGAGACTGATGCTATTGGATAGGCAATGGGAAAGGACACATCGATGTCTGTGAACCAAGCTTAAATAGCGTGCTTCGAAGGCAAAGGAGAGAGACATCATGATTAAGGGAGTCATGACAGAGCCTTTCAGGTTTGTTGCTGAATTAACTTCCTATCACTTAATACTATCTTTCAATCCTGGGTAGCACACCTCTCTGCCAATATAACAGAGCTCAAAATAATCCTCCCTGGCTCGTTGAATCAATGAGCTTGTAGATGACAAGAACCCCCAAGCAAAGCCTGCACTTCACAACGGTCAAAGAGGAGCAAAGCGGAGGGAATGAGGTAAGGTCTTCCAGAGGGTTGGGGGTTCAGTGGCTGAAAGTGGTGGGGAGTGACTCCAAAGCATTTCGCGTGGACAGCCTGGGGCACGTTGGGAGGCAAACGGGAGGTGATCAAAAGGGTGGGGGTATTTGAAAGACGTTTAGAGAAAGAGCGCGAGCGACAGAAAGGGAGAGGAGGCAGGTTAATAATAAGAATAAGAATACTTGCGAGGTTGCGAGGTGAAGTGGTTTGGGGAGGAAGTTCCATAGTGCGGGGACATAACTAAGCTGGCAACACCCGTTACTATTATTTTAAATAAATTCTTAAAATTTATGTCTTAATTTGGAGCCGTGAAGAGGAAAGAGACCTTGAACAAGGCACCAGGGACCAAGCTTCTGTGATGGATTCATTAACGCACCAGCAAAGTGTTTAATCCAGTTATATTCAGGACTCGGTTATAATGCTGACACCAGCTAAATTGGAGTGACGGTTTCAGATCATTAATAATTTTGCCAGTTACAAACTTGGCCGTTGAATTCGTATCGTATTTCATTCAACCTGGTGCCATCGTAGTTGATTCACACTTTGGGTTAGGGTTAGGAGATTCACACTGGAGCCCTAACCCAAACTGAAGCCTACCCCAGAACCCGTTATTTTCTTATTCCCGCCTACAAAATACACGGTCATTCCAATTTCCAGCAAGAACAGTGAAGCGCTTTGAGTTAACAACAACAACAACAACAAAGTGATACTTGTATAGCGTCTTTCACATCAGGAGGATGTCCCAAGACGCTGGACAGTCGTTTCAGACCCGAGCTGGGGAGGGAAGTGGGGGATTAGTTGTTGCCAATGGGACCATCAAAGAGGAGGGTCTTGAGGCAGGAGTTGAAGGAGGCCAGGGAGGGGGCGAGGCGGAGGGGCTGCGAGATGGAATTCCAGAGGATGGGGGCAGAGTGGCTGAAGGCTCGCCCACCAATGGTGGGTCGGGCGAACGTTGACGCGCGGAGGGATCAATGCGCCAATTACGATGAGCAAAGAAACACTATCATTTTGAACTCATTGTAAACTTACTGCAAGGAGAACCTGTAACGAGCTGCTGGTGACTTCAATGTACTGGTATTCCAGCAGACAGCCTCTGACTGTGATCACGTGATGGTCCTCCGGAGCTTGTTCTGGAGCAGTCACTGGGGTGACCACACATCCCGGTCCGTTCTCCATCCACCACGAGCGATGTAGAGAAGTGTTAAAGGTCATGACAAGGTCTCTATCCTGCGGTGGGGGTCGGGGGTGGGGTGTGGGTGTGGGAGGGTGGCAGTGAGGAAGGATGGGGAAGACACAGAAGACATCAATCAATAACACTCCAGTCAATATTCGCGCTCTCGCTCGCCAACACGAGCTGACTGCAGGGTGTGTGAACTACAACCACTTGCACTTATGTAGCCCACTCCACACAGGATAGCGCCCTGGAGCGCTTGCCTATGTGGTGGACAGCATCACGGAACTACAGAAAGAACTGTAGCAAGGTACGTACCCTAACTGTACACTATCCCAGCCTTGTGACCTCCGTCATTTGAGAGAACAAAGCAAATCTGTGCCTCCCTCTCATCTCACCTTCCTTTCCTTCACAAAGTGCATACTATTTCTCCCCCAGTCTGAGTCACATCTTGTCCTTCCTACATCATGGCAGAGTAACAAATAAGGAGCTCACCAACTTAAACCCAACCCATCTCAATCCCCAGTGGACAGAGATCTGAGGTGAGTCACCAAGGCTCCAAGTGTTTTCAGCCATGACAGCAACATCAACGTGCATTTATACAGAGTCCTTCGTGTATGAAGGTTCCTTAGGGTAAGTATGTGGAGTCCTGTAGCTCGGTGGTTAGAGCATTCGCCTTATAAGCATGAGACATGTGTTCGAATCAGGTCAGGGCGAAACCTTGGGCAAGTTTCCTTACTCCACACGTCTAATAATAAACTCTCCAAAAAATTACGATAATAAAATTGATCATTTCAACCCACGACTGTTTGTGCGGACACTGCTGTGCGAATTGGCTGTTTGCCGCGTATACAGACAATTCACTTTACAGTATATTCTGTGAAACGCTTTGAGACGTCTTGAAGACGTGAAAAGCGCTATATTAAAATGCAAGAAGTATTTATTAGTATGATAGTATCTCAGAGGGCTTCACAGTGGGTGGAGAGCACACTCGAGGGTTGGATACTGAGTGGGGGGAAGGGGGAAAAAGGGATGTGGTCTTTGGCACATTTGAAGAGGTAGATGTTAGAGCCTCCAGGCTTTTGAAACCCTTCTAATATCCTCTCTCTTTGACAGCAGCTTCATGGACACCTCCGATCTACATCTCAGACTGTCTCACTCGCTCTGTGTAGAGCCTTGAGACGTCCTCTCACGTGAAAGGCGCCGCGACGGACCTCAACTCTACGGCGTCTCTCAACGAGACCGGCTCAAAAGTCTTAAAGCTGCGGCAGAACACTCCATTCTGATCAGCCAGGGCAATTAGATGAGCATCAAGCTCAACTCTTCTGTGGCAGGAACACATCGACATTATTCAATTGCAACTTCGCGCTGTGCAAATACTCCAATCCCAGTGAGAAAAGTGTCACGCACAGAAGACACTTAATTGACTATCTCTCTCTTCAAGGCTGTACAGCATCACAGCCACAAAGGAAAGCCGTAGCCACATGTTGCTGTAAACTGTACGCAGATAAATCTCCGATCACCGTTTGCATGACTGTCCCACGGTTAACAACGAAGTGGTGCCTGAGTGTTCAGTGCCGATCGCTTCCTCCAAACACGCTTTGGGTCCCATCTCAAGACCTTTCTGTTCGACCGTGCCTTGGCCCACCTTCCTCCTCGCCCTTAAGTCTGGTTCGGAGTGCAAGGAACTGATCATAGAATCGTACGGCAGAAAAGGAGGCCATTCGGCCCATCGAGTCTGTGTGCGGCTCTTTAAAAAGAGCAATTTAATCCCACTCCCCAGCTCCCTCCCCATCACCTCGCAAACCCGCCCTCCCCAAAATAAATGCCTACCTCTCGTTTAAAAGTTGCTATCGAATCGGCCTCCATCACCTTTTCAGGCAATGCGTTCCAGATTCGAACAACTCGCTGGGAGAAAAAAGTTCTCCTCGGCTCCCCTCTGCTTCTTTTTGAAACTATTTTAAATCTGTGACCACGAGTCACTGATACTCCCACCAGTGGAAACAGTTTTTCACTATCTACTCATAGAATCCCCTCACGATCTTAAAAGCCTCTATTAGGTCTCCTCGCAACTTTCTTTGTTCCGAGCCCGGGTATTAATGACTCGTGTGTGTATCAAGCACCCCCAAAGCTTCTTAAATGTGGGTCGTAGTTACTGAGGTATCCTTCACACATTGGCGGGACCGAAGAAATCTCTGCTGTGCAGCAAGCCGGCCGTCGCCAGCGTTCTTCCCTCATCCCTCCCCGCCCCAAAGACATGTCTGTGCGTACGCTTTGAGGTTCCAGGCAGCAGAGTGTCGAGCTGTACAAGCTCCTGCCTTGCCGCTGACAGGATGATTAGACTTTAATCTGTGTGTTGGTGACAAGAAATCATTTTGATGTCTTTGCGTTTCGCTGTTCGAGGTCGGCTGCCTTCGTGACTCCAGAGAGAAGCAAAGGCAGCGAGGACAGGAGGATTGGGTACTCTTACGGACAGGATAGAACTGATCAAGAGATGAGCTGAAAGAGATCTAGACTGTGAGTGATGAGTCAACTGGTTATCCAGGGGTTGACTCATTGCTTGTCAGGACAAAACAGCGGGAGGCAGCAGCTATAATATAACTGCGGTACTAATGATAATAATAATTAAGCTTGCATTTGATACAGAGACACACCATGTCTCAGAGCGCTTTCAACTGGAATGGGTGGTGAACTGTGCATATCCAGACAAAAGTGGAGCAAAGCCAGCACAATGCTGGGCTGCGTTGACAAACGGGTTGAGTTCAGCTCCTCGGGAATTACACTCGAGGCCTCGCCTGGAATACTGCGTTCGGCTTGTGGGACGTCGCTGAATTGGAGGAATTGGCTGCCGTGTGTTCCCCCGCTAAACTCGCTTTACAGTGTAATCCGTGATGCGCTTTGAGATATCTTGACGACGCGGTAACGCGCCTACAGGAGCAGGAGTTTGGCCATTCAGTCCCTCGAGCCTGGGTAATTGCGTGCCCTCCCTGCCCAATCACCCAGTTCCATCCATCAAGCAGAGAAAATTAATGTGCGCTTCATTTCCAAGCTCTGTACAGTGAAGTCCATTAGCGCTTGTTGTCTTTGCACGCCCTAATCTTCTGCTGCGTCTCAAAGTCTATTAAAGCCGCGTAAAAACCAGGCGTCAAAGTTTTTTTTTTAAAAAAAAGCCTTTCGATATGCCAGACATCATCCTATCTGCGGGGCCCAGGCGCAAGTCACTTCTGTCAAAACATCGCCCACAGAAAATAAAAAAATAAACCTCTTTAATCCGACTGCAATAGAATCTGGGCTCCCGCGATAATGGACTTTGCGGGTAGCAGGCTAATAGCGAATCTAGCAAGTAAAAGGCATTGGCACTTGCATGCCCATCCCCAACCTCCCCTCCGATTAACAGGCAAATCGATACGCGACAATAACAGAGTTGTGTTTGAACAGAGACCAAAGTCTGATTAACGATCGTCACTGTTTCTTTTTTTTAATGTTGTCCAGGGTTTTCCCTTCCCCCATGATTGTCACCCACAGCAGTATTAGTTATGTAAATTTCTAAGCTCTGCGTGCTTTTCTGAGAAGCTCAGCGGGCAACTGGTATAATAGCACTGATGGTTCAGCACTGATGCACGCAATCTATCTCGGTTTCTCTTTCTCCCCCCACCTCTCTCTCTCTCTCTTTCTCTCTCTCTCTCTCCCTGTGTCTCGCCCTGTCACTCTCTCACTGTCTTATTCTCCCTCTTCGAAAAGTCAACGAGTGAGCCTCGCGAGCATTCATTTTCACACAGGGTTTGTTTTTGCAAATTGCTTCCCAGCACAGGCACACGTACACAGACAGACACAGACACAGACAGGCACAGAAACAGACAGACAGGCAGGCAGGCAGGCAGGCAGATAAATCAAAGTAACGCAATTATGTTTTGTTAAAACACTAAATCTTTTTATCGAGCAAGTCTCCACTGTGTCGCCACCAATGGCTTCTCCTCCAGCCCCCGCACTGTCAACGGTGGCTTCCCTCAGGGCTCTGTCCTTGGCCCCCAATTTCAAAATCTACACGCTCCCACTTGGTGACATCAATCCGCAGACATGGGGTCAACTTCCACATGTACGCGGATGACACCGAACTCTATCTCTCTGCCTCTACCCTTGACTTCCTGTCGGACATCAAGTCCTGGATGAGAGCTAACTTTTTACAGTTGAATGTCAACAAGCCCGAGGCCCTGCTGATGGCCTCTCGTCACCTCCTTCACACTTCCAAGCGCTGGCAGCATCAACCTGCACCTTCCACCTCACTGAGCCAGTCAGGAACTTAAGTGTCTTCGTTCGATCCTCAACCGTCTTTCCTCCCTCACATCCAACATGGCCTGTTGCATGTTACCCGACCCACCCACCCCACCATTGGCGGGCGAGCCTTCAGCCACTCTGCCCCTAACCTATGGAATTCCATCCCGCAGTCCCTCTGCCCTCGCCCTCTCCCTGGCCTCCTTCAAATCCCGCCTCAAGACCCTCCGCTTCGATGGTCCCATCGGCCACACCCCAAATCCCCTCCTTTCCCTCCACACTCCCCGTTCTCAGCTCGGGTCTGAGTCACTGACTGTCCAGCGCTTTGGGACGTCCTCTTGACGTGAAAGGCGCTATACAAATGTCATTTTGGTGTTGTTGTTGTTTAAACCACTCTTGAAATGTTTCATTTGTGTCAGAATGCGCCAAAAAAAAAGACGGTTAATATGTGGCCAAAACAAAACATTTTAGGAGCTTAATCTAACAGGAGCCACAAAATGTTAACAGTCCTGTAAACTGGGAGAGCAAATTATCCATAGGCTTGATTTACTACGATGGGAAAGGGCTTATCTGCCAAGTCAAACATCGTAATTGATTTTCAATGCCTTGGACGTCTCTATGTTTAGATTACTGCTCCCTGCCGGGAGTCGAAATAGCTCCACTGCAACACGGAGGCAGCGGCCGGCTGAACTGGGAGCCGAGCGAGCCTGAGGGGGGAGTAATATTAATAAGAAGAACGATCAGAATGATCCTTGCGTTTGATACAAGCGCCTTATCGTGCCGTCGAGACGTCTCAAAGCGCTTCACGGAATCTACTGCAGAGTGCAGTGACTTGTGGGCGAAACGCAGCTGCCAGTTTGCGCACAGCAATGTCCCACAAGCAACAACAACAAATTACACTTATATAGCGCCTTTCACGTCGGGAGGACGTCCCAAAGCAGCCAAGGATCGAGCGACCAGTTTTTTTTATTAGAGGGATTGTTAGCCAGGGCACAGGGGAGAGAGAAACAGTGCCATAGGGTCTTAAACAGGCAAGCTGGACTTCAGATTAACGTCTCATCCAAGAAATAATATTACAGGTTCAAACCGCACGGTGGCACTATGAATCACACAGCCTCGTCGACACAGCTAACATCTACAATAAATAAAAAGGAGGCTCTTTCTCTATCCTTTCTCTCTCTCTCTCTGTCCTACGTTCGTCTCTCTCCCTCTCCTTTCCATCTCTCTCTCTCACTACCTTCACAGTGTGGGGATCGGGGAGAGATGACGGTGGAGTTCGAGATCGAGTTGTCACCTGTCCTATGAGGGCTCTGGGACCTTACCCTGCGTGAGGGGCACTATATAAATGCAAGTTGTTGTTGTTGTTGCGAGTCTCAGGCATGTGAGCCAAGTCGGAAGGGAGGAACCAAACAGACACAGTCAAGGACCGGTTGAGCTGAATTGCCTAGTTCCACGCTAAAGTTTCTTTGTAAACCTCAGGACATCAGACTGGTTCGTTCGGTGGGAACTGGAATCAAAACAATCATCTCGATGATTTGATCTCCTTTTTTTGTTGTTGTGTTTTTTTTTGACGTGGACAGCAAAAGTCACGTTAATTTGCCCTCCACCAATTTGAGATAAAGTTTGCAACTCAGGCAGAAACTAAATTGAAGCCAATTTAGCTAACCAGCAACGGATCGTACAAAATCGGTTCCCCCTGGCGGTTCCTCCACTTCGCAAATGGTCGCAGTGTTTCCTCGCATGCTGAGATAAAGAACGTTCGGTAATTGGCTGGCTTTAACCATTTGCGTTTCAGTGATGAAAGAGAGAGAGAGAGAGAGAGGAGAGAGAGAAAAAAAATCGAGAGCACAAAAGGGAATTTGTTTCCCTTTACAAATGCGCCCGAAAATCCCGGTGCCGCGTTTAAGAACTGGATCTTTAGAAGACACAAGAATGGAACGGTTTGCGTCAGCTTGGGTTGATAGCACCCCTCGTCTCCGAGTCGCAAGGTTGCGGGTTCAAGCTCCACGCTGGGACTCGAAACTCGTGTGCTTTGGCTGACAGTCCAAAGCGAAAAAAAAAACTCTGGATCAGGGAGCGATCAGCCACCACAGCTTACAAAGCAGTTACAGCAGCCTGGCAGTTGATGGGGAAAGCTGGCTTGTGACAGCTCAGGATGGTAGCGCTGGAGAGGTCTGGACAGTGGCAGCTGCAGACAGGAATACTGACAACCTCTGAGCCAGAATCTAGCCTGCGGTGCAAGATAGAACAGGGGGAGAGGGGGGTGGGGGGGTGGGGGTGGGGGGAAAGCATAGGAGGATTGACTTTGGCTAAGGGCAGATCTGATTAACAGGAGACGAGCGAGACAGAGAGAGACAGAGAGAGAGACAGAGAGAGAGAGACAGAGAGAGAGAGACAGAGAGAGAGAGAGACAGAGACAGAGACAGAGATAGACAGACAGACAGACAGACAGACAGACAGACACGCGCACACACCCGATAATGCTTTGAGTGAACCATTGACACTGAAACAGGTCAATTTGGTTTCACATAATTTTGTTTGCTTCTGACGTTCTATCCCACGGTTCCCATCCCCTTGAAGCCTAACACCCGCCCTGGGACATGAGTTCTCTGAGACCCCACCCTGCCACCCCCATCTAAACGACGCTATAAAAATGTTGGGTGTTGTTTTTCGGTGACTTGGGGGGTGGGGGGGGGGGGTGGGGGGAGGGAGAGGGGTCCGAGAGAAGTATGTAGCCTCCAACACCTCCCCCAAACAGCTAACCTTCAAGCACGAGCCCAGGCAGTGAGAGAGACGACTCTGAGCTCCACTGAGCTGCCTGTTTAGGAGGGCGTTAAAGTTCCCACAATAAAGATGACTTAAAAAAGAACAGAGAAGGGAGTTTGTCCAGGTGCCTTGGCTAAACTTCCGCAGAATCGTAAATTGTAAGACACCGTATAAGCACAAGAAATACTGAGGATTTGATTGTGTGTGGGTATAGATGCCGAAACTCCCTTCTCTATTTTATTTAACTAGCGTGTGGGATATTTACACTCCTCGCGCAACCGACTGCCAGGGTGATGGAAGCGAACTGGATGAATTTAGATGAACTCTTATGTTCTTTTAGATTGGGATGTGCTGGGGAAAGGGTGGGGTGGGGTGAGGCGGGGGGG
>JAAILG010019176.1:0-14465 GCA_012026655.1 Hydrolagus affinis
TGGTGGGGGAGTGAAACAGATAGAATATTTGTGTACCGTGAGGAGGGAACAGCCTCAAAGTCTCAATGACTTTTACCTGTTCTATACTTTATTCTCGACACTGACTTTCAAAGTCAAGAGTCTGGCTTTCTAATGCTCAGCACCAAGGCTAGCTCCTGAAGCTGTGCAGGAACAAAACAATCAGCCCACAGAACGTCTGCACAGCGAATGGACTGAATATAAAACATCTATTAAATAGAGTCTCTGCCCAGAATCAAGGTAGACACAATATTCATTTTCTGACTCTTCAGGATCAGAATGTCGGTCACTTTGCGCTGGTCCTTGTCTCTGTGGGATTGTTTTCTGGCTACAAGTCAGTCACAGGGAAACAACCCATCACTGCCCGTTTGTAAAATAACATTGTGTACTGCACTCTACCAATAAGGATGATAAATTCTAGGTTCCCCTTAAGTGTCCTATTTATCCGAGATAATGGGCCCATTTTAGACTCTGAGTTATAGGCGCTACCACGGATACTGATCTGTGATAGTTCTAACATTGACTTGCAGTAGCAGTGATACTAGGCTGGAGCTTGAAGAGGAATGTAGTAGGGATAAGAAGAACTGAGATCTGCAGGTATTGGACTGGAGACAGAACATGAAGGAAATATAGATGTGGTTATATGACAGGTCATGGATTGGGGTTGAGGGCATCGCCAGGGAGATTCAAGACTCTGTTCACAACCCATTTTTCCAATAATAGCAATCCTTGCATTTTAATACAGCGCTTTTCACATCCTATCAACGTCTCAAAGCGCTTCACAGAATATACTGTAAAGTGAATCGATTGTATACTTGTGGGTGAAACGCGGCAGCCAATTGCGCACAGCAGCGTCTCCCACAAACAGTCGTGGATTGAAAATGACCAATTTTTGTTTGTTCGGACGGATTATTATCAGGCTTGTGGAGTAAGGAAACTTGCCCAAGGTTTCACCCTGATCTGCCTGGCTAAATCCCATCCTTATACAGATGTGTTTCTCAGTCTCTCAGTCCACTTTCTTCCTGTAAATGATAATTAATGACAACTCCAAAGACAGCCGTTTTTAATAGAATTCTCTCCGTGGTGCTCATATCAAGCAGTTTTACTGGTTTGCAACTGTAGCAGAAATTCATGACATTATCAAACAGAATTAGCTTAGTTACATGGCTCCGACCCTCAGTTTTAAATGTAACCTGAGACGACAAAACACTTTGCACAGGAGCAGCCAAGCAGAGTTAGCTGAATACATCTCTCCAATTGCATCATTTGAAACACAATATGTCTGGTTCACATGAAGCAGAGCGTTCAATCCACAACATGTTCTTAGAATTTGGATAGTACACAGTGAGGATATGTGCCTATGTGTGCCCACCTAGAACAGGTGTGTGTCTACCAGAATGAAACTGCTGCTAAATGGCTAGAGATGCCTTTTTTTTTCAGTTGCACAGGCAATAATGTGGTTCCAACAAAAAACGAGGCATGTTTAACATAAAGGGAATATATTTTTCTAAGACGGTACCCCCCACAGGAGGTGATATGGTTTGGGTTTAATGTTAAAAGTCAGGAAATATGTACTATCAACTTATAAAATTGAGAATCTTTTGCAGCTACGATAGTGTTTAAACTCGGGTCAATTTTTGTTTTACAACACGGCCATTTACAATACCAAGTAAAGCTCTTTCTTCTCTTGAGGTGGGTCTTGGGTGCAGCAGCTGGGCAGTTTTAACTAGGCAAATTCCAGCAGAATGGACACTTTTGAGATCCCAAAAGCTCTGGCTTCTGCTAAGACTCTCCTACTTTCTAGGCACGTGCAAGTAGTATGTCCGTTACCTCCAATGTATTAATATTCTCTCAAAGGTTTAAAATGTTTAAACAGTTTAAAATGTGTCTAACAATAGTCTGCAGAAGGCGAGGGAAACAACATTTTGACTTTAGTCAAATAATAATAATAATCCTTGCATTTGATATAGCGCTTTTCAAATGTCTCTGAGATGGGTTCCAGGATTTAAGCAACACTATCAGCTTTGTGTTGATATGATATTTCCAATAAATGGTTTGCAATCGCATTCAGTAGTTTCTCACCGTTTATTATGCAAATTTATTGCTTCAATGAACTGGATTTATTCAAATACACTTCCAACTGATCTTCCTCAGTTTACCCACTTAATAAAAGCACCCTAAGGCACACTGTCTTAGAGAAGAGGTCACATTTCATTCCCCCTCCCAGTCTGTGCTTATCCAGAGGAGGGCAAAACTCAACAAGGATTTTCAGTTCTGATCCCCATCCAGGATTCCTGCTGGAACGTGCGCACGTGGAGACATCGGGTGAAACCGCAAAGGGAGTGGGGAGTGCCGTGGAGCTCTGCGGGCCACGGCCTCAAACCCCACCACGGCTTTTTGCTATATATTGGAACCTTCTGCTTTGTATTGCTAAAGCCATTTCAATCCAATTAGCTAATTAGCCAGCAATTCCAGGAGACTTAATCTGCTTTGAAAAGCCTAATTCGTGGAACCAGATCAAACATTTTCTAAAACTCCAAGTGGATTTATATCCTTTATAAATTTTGTTACCCCCTCCCCCCCCCCACCAACCGCTTCCCCAACCTTGAAAGAACTACGGTAGATTGGTGAGGAACTTATTAGTCCCCAAAGCCATGCTGGCATTTCCTCACAGGCTCTGTGTGCTTTAGGTGAACACTGATAACTTAACAAATATTTTGGAACATTTTCTCACCAACCTGACGAGCCTATATTTCCCAGGTTCATGTCTGACACTTCTTTGCACCCTTAGGGTAACAGTTTCTGTGCTCAATTTTAGCTCCTGTATTTCTGGAACAATGACTAAACTTAACCATGGTCTCACACAAATCCATTTTACATTGGATGAAGCTTGAATTTAGATAGTACTTGTGATATTGACAGATCTCAAAGGTTTTCACATTAATTATGGCCATATCTAGAAGTTATTTTTTTTTACAGGCAAACACCAAAATGTATTTGCAGTTCCTCAGACAACCTTGAGGAGAGTGAATGACAAATTATTCTGTTTTTTAGGATAAGAGACAAACTACTTTTTCTTTTGCATCATTAAGCCGTGTAATCTTCAACAAACACTTGAAGAACAAGCAGACATGTTGGAAAGGTGAAACAGAAAGAATTGTTCTCTTAACAGCTCCTAGAGGTGAATGTAATGGACAGTAAGACACTGCCCCATCCAATATCCAATTTGATTTTGTCACCATGTTAACTTCTTACAACAACACCAATAAAATTACACTTATATTCATGTCAGGAGGACATCACAGGGCGCTGGACAGTCATTGAAGTATCATGTGGATGTCAAGCCAGCAAGAGAGAGGGGAAATTGCGAGTCAGAAGACTTATTTGGGTTGGGATAAACGTTAAGGCGGGGGGCGGCTGCTAGGACACTAACTAGCTAGCACCCTAGCTTACATTCAAGGCCATGTAACAAATGTACTCTCCACAGATGTCAACACTTGGGAGGAGCGGGCCATTGGAAGGAATGGATCTCTCCATTTAAATTGTTGCATACAATCTGATATTCCAAGTTGACATTTTGGATTGATAGAGGATATTGAACTGCATCAACTTAGTGAATAAGAGACAGCAGATGGTAATACAACGACAGTGCTCAGATAACATTAAGATGTGGCAATGGAGCCTGACTGGTTCATGAATCACCTTTACTGTCAGCTGGTTGTTCTCCATCATGTGGATTGTGAAAAACAATTCAAACATTTGACTTGTCAGCACACTGTAGGCAGCATAGCGGACGAGAGCAACAAGATGCTGGTGGCATGAAATCTGAAGGCATCTGGCTCAACACAAATGGTTTACAAGTTGAATTCTGGCAGATATTGTGGACTGAATTTTCCCAATATAAACTATAAACTGTGGCCCACTACATGTTCTCCAAAGTAACCCACTATAGGGTTTGGAAAAAGGAAGAGGTTAATACTTAAATGACATTTCAAAAGTCTGGAATAACTCTTATGAGAGTATAATAAGATTACAATCAGGGATGCTAATGCTTAGTAAGCAAATTATATCCTTTAAATACACCTTTCTCAGAATGGGTTCAGGTCAATAATCCCCTGATGCCCTAAATTTCACATGGGAGGGGGGAAGCAGATTGTACTGATGCTTTGATTTAAAAGACTGATAGCGTGAACGAGGAAAAATAGTTATAGAGTTAAGTAATCTTACAGCTTTGCAAATATATCAACTTCTAAGGAATCTGACTGTCAAAACAGGAACTTTCAGTTATTGTTACCACTTCAAAGCCATCTCAGAAAACAGTGGCAATAACTTGCCCTCTCAGATGGTAAAAGTCCCTCACGGTTTCATTCACGCTTCTATAACAACTTAAATCTTTCTACGGTATATCAGCTACCTTGAGGTAGGCAGGTGAGATCACTTGGTATTTGGTGATGCAGTTTGATCCTGTGCGTGTCTGCAGCAACTCAGGTCCACAATGAATTCAGAGTCCAAAGGCTTGTGTAGCTAACTAAGGCTGCCCTTCAGCTCACAAATGTCACCGGTCTGCAACAGATACTGCGCGCTACATCAGCCCCAGGGAAACTCACATGGATGGTGTCGGTGTGGGGGAGACACACACAACTCCTGGTGATAAGCAATGCAAAGAAAATGTACCTGCGTCTTAACAGTCATCACATGTCCATCAGGTCAGTTACAGTTCACATTTATTGGTCTGGTTAGGAGACCAGAGGAGTTACATTTTCTGGTTTAGAGGAGGAGGAGGGTGGAGAGTGGGGGGGCGGGGGGGAATAAAGGATCAAAGGGAAACATAGAATTGAAAACAGAATGCAACTTACATAAGGCTGAGACTCCAAAGAATCAGCATTGACTACCACTGGGGGTGGATTAGCCTGGGAGGAAAGAGAGAAAAAGAAAACAAAGTCAAACACAAAGGAACCACTGCAATCAGAAATCTATCATTTCTAATTAATAAATCATAATCCTTGCATTTGATATACACGCCTTATCACGTAGTTAAAAAATCTCAAAGAGCTTTGCAAAATTTACTCTTCAAAAGATAACTGCTGTATTTGAAAATAAATAATAATACAATTCATTGTTGGACAGTCAAAGATTTATCCCTAAAGCACAAACGTGGTTGAGAATTCCCACGTAAATACCAATACTTTTTAATGTTGCTCATGTGTGCTCGCGATCAACAGCCTTTTTTTTTGTGAAAAAAAATGTAAATCACAAATCATGTTCAGAATCCGCATTTAAAATTCAATGCTCTGCGAACATAAGAGTGTGTGCAAAGAAGGAGGATACAGATTGGATAAACTCTAGATTGCAACTTCATCGAGAACGAGATGGAAAGTGCTTCTTGGGAAAGGGGAAGATAGGTGGGACAGAGAGTAGAGGGGATGGTTATTCCCTGTGCAATCTCTTGCAACCAGCTCCAAATTAAGATCGACAGTCTGGGTGGATGGGTGGGGGGGGCACAGGTAGCCTGCCCACCACCCCCACATGCCACCCATCCCCAGCCCCCACCCACCCACCCAGGTAGCCTGCCCACCACCACCTCTTAATATCAACAGCGCGTGCAGGTGGGGGGGTCAGAACAGCAAAACAAAACTCACTTGGATCAGAACGGCCTTATTCAAAAATTCAAGATAAATAATTCACAGTTGGAACCTTTTGAAGATGTAAGGAATACATTTTCATTTATCTCAGCTTTCATTTTCAGAAATTGGGATGTTTATGCGTTAATAATTCAGCCGAGCCTTCTTTGTTCCATCTATCTGGGCCTTTCAAACGTGATTAATATTTATAGCCAATGCATTTACTCATTAAAATGCTTAGAATGTTGCAATCAAAAGTTACTTCAGTGAGCGAATTAAATCCTCCAGTATCTAAAGAGGAAACATTTAGATCTGCAGCGGAAAGGATTCAGAGACGCTCCTTTCTAAGTTTTACTGTATTTGGATTGTTCTGGAAATGGGTTATTCTCACAAAGTATAAATATTCTAAGCATCTCAGCAGAGCTCAGTTCACACAAACCACTGTGAGACCTCTGGCAGTGGAGTTCTCTTATCTGATGTGAATTTTGATTTCACTAGTACCATCGGCGTTCAGCCGTTCTGAGCTAGAAATGAGCCAAATCGCAAGCAATGGGTCCCTGGGTAGGAGGAAGGCAAGAGAGTGAATTTTACTTGTTTCCCCTCAAGCCCCTTTGGGAGGGCTGCTCCTTACTCTGAATGATGGGGTCAATATCAGATGCAGCGATTAAAATATTTAAATCCCTAACGATATGCTGAGCTGAGCTCTTCGTCCCTTGGAGACTGGGAAGTTTAATAGCTTTAAAAAGAAAGGTTCTGCCATCTCAATTGGTGGACAACCCTCCCCTCCCTTTCAAAATGCTGATTTGTACTTGAAACCCGAGATGTTTTGATTTGAGAGCCTGGCGCTAAGTGTGATGGTCAAACCAGCGAACCTGGGAGGCACAGGCCGTGACCTGAGCAGGACAGATCGGTAGCTGATGAAGATGAAGGGTATATAACACTACAGGTTTTCCACAGCAACAACCAAACCTAACTGCTTTCTCAAAAGCACACATATAGTTCCCACGCTGGAATTGGTTTTGATGGGACTCCCAACAATTTGATCAAAGCTTTTCAAATGCCTGCCTCCTTAAAAATTTTGTTGTGCTACTTTGATTGTACAGCATTGTGTTGTTCATTCATAGACATAATATAGTCAAATGCCTCTGTGGATTAATATATATATATATAATAATAATCCTTGCATTTGATATAGTGCCTAATGTGTTGTCGCGACTTCTCAAAGTGCTTCACAGAATATACTGTAAAATGAATTGACTGTATATTTTGTGGGGCAAAATTCTACATCAATGGGTGCATGGTTTAGCTGAGATTGCATGTTTTGCGTAAAACTTGTATCTCATCTTATCCCTGAGCTGGGTAAACTAGAGCCGTAAAAACACACACACCAACATTTTCATTAGCTCCTTGAGCTAAGCACAAAATGACTTAAGGATCACAGACATTTCAATATTATTTTCAGTTCAATCACTGTGGGGGAATAGAAAGAGCAACAAACAGGGCGATATTTCAAAGCGAATATCAACGCAACTGATTGGCCTTGGAGTGACTGGATAGTTCAATACAGAGTCAAGAGACTGTCGGCCCCTTAGGCTCCATTTTACCTCCCATTGATTTAAGACATAACGTTATTTAAAACAACACACAAATTAATCAACTTTGCATATACGGTAACCAACGCAAGGCATTCCAAATAAAAGGAAAAAAGAAAAAAAGGACAAAACCTGTTGACTGTCAGACGAGAAGACACTGGCATCAGCAGGGACGGGCATAACAGGGATCACAGGGATTACAGGAGTAGAGGAAGGAGGAGCCTCTGTCTGCTAAACAATAGCAAGGGATCAAAGTTGAAAGACACACAGCTCCACAATAATACATTTCAGCAAACCTGTCTTGAGAGCTACATGCATGCAATACACCAAACCTGCTGCTAAACGTGGCGAATTCAATGAAACGTGAGAAAAAAAACATATATCTTCATGTTGTGAGGGAAGAAATTTGCAATTAAGGTGCAAGGTAAACGGGTTTAAAATTTTGCTTGGGCTCACTACGCTCCCTCCTCAGTTGGGAGAGTCCACTGTCTCTCTAGCCGTGTGAGAGAAAAAAAAACTCTCCCTTTTTAAAAAAAAACATACATAAAGCAAACTTCTTCACAAATATAATGCGAGTTCTGAAAATAGCTCACACAGCTGTGCTTTTTTCTAGGGGCTTTTCATTTCTCAGACGAAATTATGACCCAGAGCAAGCTGGGATCTCGGCACCGCCACTAGGATTTCAATAAAACATTAGCAGTGGCCAAGTGAAATTCACGCACTCTGAAAGGCACCAACAGCCCAGGAATTAGGGCTGTTGTCCTTCCAAACCCCGTCTGCCAAAAACACGTCTGGAGCCTGAACGCGTTAAGACTGACGTGCGGCACTCAAAAGGGGTTCAGGTCTGACGCTGGTGTGGGGGAGTTGACAAAGGAACATCACACATTGAGGGACGAGCTAAAATTCCCATCCGCCTCGCGGCAAGGGCCAGATGGGGCCTGACCGCGGGCCGAGGGCTGGGGGGTGGGGAAACGGGGGGAAACAATCCTGGGCAAACCACTAAGGGAGCGCCCACAGGGAAAGCTCACGATCAACCCCAACACTGTGGTTTTCGTTTTTGTT
This sequence comes from Hydrolagus affinis, assembly GCA_012026655.1. NCBI lineage: Eukaryota > Metazoa > Chordata > Chondrichthyes > Chimaeriformes > Chimaeridae > Hydrolagus > Hydrolagus affinis. The sequence continues at coordinate 8,294 of JAAILG010019176.1, forward strand.
GAAACAAAGCGTAAAAAAGGTACAGGAGGATGCTCGACATGTAACCAAAGAGCGTCTGGAAATGTATATATGGATGTCAAATAGACATGCACACAACCTGCGGGCGTTTTGTTTGGTTCTGGTATTTGGTTTGGGGTTCATTCCAGAAATATATTTTCAATAAATATATATTTTCCTCCCCAAAAACCCCCTCCCCTTACATGGGTTTTAAAGAGAATGACCTAGAAAAACATGTGCACAGCCTGTGTGCGTGCGTTGAAGAAATGTACTTTAAACCATGGAATGTTTTGTATTGGGAGAAAGGGGGAAAAAAATGGGAAAGAAGATATTGTACTTTGTGTACTGGTTTATAAATATATAATTTTGGGGGGGGGTTTAAAAATGATTTTTCCAGCAGTGTATTCTGAACAGTGGCAACACGGGATCTCATCAATTGTGTCTGACATATGTGATAGCCGCTGATTAGCCACTAAAATCCAGCGGATTTAAAATGCAATCAATAAATGAAGGTCAGAAATCTTACGGATCTGAGAAATTACAATAGAAAACATTTACTTTAAAATGATCAGTGTTGTGCAGTACATTTCAAAAAAATGTTAGTTAATTAGTCCAGGAAGAGTTAGTTATTAATCAGTAGCTTTTATACTTCAATCCTCAATATGACATTAATGTTTAATATAGTACATTCAATTTGACATGCAAGATTCCAGTATAAGAAAAAACTGATTCATTATCTTTAGAAACTCAACAGAAATTCCTATACTGTTTGGCTGGAATCTCAACAAAAGGATATAGTTCTTTGGGTGTGCGTACATTTGGTTTTAATAATAAAGGAGGCAAAGGGCCAATGGAGGACCAATACTCCTCACAAGATACTCATTACTACACACACCATCAACAGCCATAACTTGTGAACAATAACAGCAGCAGTTGGGAGCTATGGTACCAATCCTTAATATTGAGTATTTTCTGAGCTGGCTCCTCTTTATCAAGGACCATGGCTTGCAGCAGCCATGCAAAATACTGCTTAGATAAAGGAGTGGGAATAATCCATTCCTTCCTGAACAGTCCACATCTATAACTAAACAATTTTCAGTCCCACCAACAGCAAACCTTCTCCCTGAAAGCAACTGTCCTTTTATTTTAGAGATCATACAGTGGCGTTAAACCCGGAAATGCAAACCACGGAAATCTGATTTGATTAGGGTGAATGAATTTTAAGACTTTTATTTTACAACGTTCAAAGAAGCAGCTGAGAGAACAAGGCAAATCACAGAGGGGCAGATGGTCAACATACCTGGAGGGAACCGCACGAGTCTCAGAATAAAGACACGTCCAGCTCTCAAAACACTGAACTAATGAGAGCATTGTTCTCATCATGCCACTGCGTCTAAGCAAAACTGCAATCTGAATCGAACGGCTTGCAGGTAAGGCAGAAGATGAGCTATAGATAGACAGTATATCTGCCGTCAGAGTGAGCCAACCAAACTTATATTAACCTTTACCTTAATCCATTTTAATAACTGGATGGCTGAGAAGTTAAATTACTAGTAAACATTGATACTGCAGCTGTGTCTTCCTAGATATAACAAGACGTGTGAAATTCTGGAACTCAAATCGTTTCATTTCAAACATCTCAAATACATTCAGCCCATTAACACACACACACCAAAATGCTGCTGGAATAGGATGGATAGATTTTGCAATTCAGGCGGTGGATTCTAATAAGAGTCGGTTGAATTAATTCTATCCAGCCTTATACAAGTTAGGGCATTTCAGGTCCACTTTGTGAGCCTTTAAATACATGTATTTTTCTCCCCCCCGATTTAGCCTTCTCTACACCGAACATTCTGTGGTCTAGATACTTTTCAGCCTTAACCAACCCCAGTTCAGCACTACCTATGGCACAGATAAAAGCTATACGTTAGATGAGAATACCACAATACAGAACCTCCTTCAACCTTCTGTCACAGCACGACAGTTTTAATTCCTCCTCCAGCTTCTCAGGCTACTTCCTTGCCCCAAAAGAGCTATACGTTAGTGGGTTTGTTCATGGGTCTCTTAATGTCATTAGACGCAACAGGGAGATGTACCTGGTGGTGTTGCTTGACCTGGGAAGTGTATCTTTAAATTGCATGAATTAATTCATCTGCAGAGGGCAGATGACCAGACCAACTCCAACATGATACTTGTATTTGATGTTAACGCCTTTCCGTCATGCGGATGTCTTCAGCATAATTCACAGGATGTATTGCAAAGTGTAGTGGCTAATGTTTAGTCGGCAAATACAGAATCTTTTTTTCCTGGAACTCTCTTCGAAAACCAGTTTGCCTTTCAGTTTCCAAAAGCTAAACCATTTGACGATGCCTTCATTTTCCTGGTCCTTGCCTGACTACTGCTACTATTGCCAAGCACATTGAGGTATTGCTTTAAATGAAAGTGCTGTATAAATGGACTGACCGCACTGTATACAATGGATGCATCATCGAGAAGATTGTACACATTAAATATGGTTCCATTACACTGACCAAATGATTACCATGAATAGAAATATGGACTTGTGGAACACTTTGAAATATCGCCAATTGATTTTTGTGTCATGTAGCACCAAGTCTATCTCCAGTGCCTTCAAAACACTGACCTTGCTGAACTAATTTATACTGGCAGGGGCTGCTGATTCAAAACGAAAACAACGTCTTTCAGAAAATACACAATCTGATCAAGTCTGAAGTCAAAATAATTAAATCACAGTGCTTATAGCAGCAGCAGCACACATTTTGTTTTTAATTTGTAGTTCAAAATGTGGATGATTTTGAAATGACACATATCACTATTTGAAAGAATAAGTGCTTCAGGCATTTAGTGCAGTAATGCGGTTCGCAGTCATCCATCCAAAAAACCCACAATAATAAAAAAAATGGTCATTTTCAATCCACGGCTGTTTGCGGGGGGGGGACGCTGCTGTGCGTAATTGGCTGCTGTGTTTCGTCCACAAATATATACAGTCAATTCACTTTACAGTATATTCTGTGAAGCGCTTTGAGACGTCGATAAGATGTGAAAAGCGCTATATGAAATGCAAGAATTACTAGTGTTATTATTTTACTAGTCCAACTGTTGAGAACAAATGAGTACCTCTCGACCTCATAGAAGTGATGTCGGAGACGAGAAATGCAGAGGGCTGACTTCCCATATGGTGTCCAGCACTGAAAAGCCAGATGTCAGGTCATCAGGTCACCGCCATCACTTCTAATCCCACTCGCTCAATGGTCAAGCCTTTGTCAGTAGGACACCCGGCCGACCTGTTTGCTGTGTGTGCAGGTGTCAGCGCCTTCGGACGTCCTCCCGACGTGAAAGGCGCTCTATAAATGTAATTTGGTTTTGTTGTTGTCATGATGTGGATGTGTTGACTGGCGAATTTGAATATATTTTCTATATTCGAACGCACATTATAACCCTGGTTGTAATGGTAAAGATGATGATTACAGCATTATTACAGGGTTCTGTCTGTGTGTACATTATATATATAATATACATATATGTAACACATGATATTCGCCCACAAATATACAGTCAATTCACTTTACAGGATATTCTGTGAAGCGCTTTGGGACGTCGATAAGATGTGAAAAACGCTGTATCAAATGCAAGGATTATTATTATTATTGTACACATTATCTTTGCACTTTCCAAGGCTTCTAGAAAATTCATGGCAAAAGTATTTTTTGAAGAGTTTCCCAGAGAATGTGGTTTGGTAAATAATAATCCTTGCATTTGGTATAGCACCTTTTCAAGTCCTCTAGCTGCCTCAAAGAACTGCACAGAATATACTGTAAAGTGAATTGACTGTATATTCTGTGGGTGAATGTGGCAGCCAATTGCGTGCAGCAACGTCCCACAAACTTTGGGATACTCAATTTTGGTTAATTGAGCCCATCAACAGTGGAGTAAGTGGAGTGGAGAGAGAGCGCACGATAAACCAGAGGTGGAAGAGTAGAGGATTATATCCGGGGAGCGATGAAAATGAAATCTGATTGATTCTTGAAATAAAATCTACTGAATGCATTGGTCTGATCGTCTGCCTTCTGCCAATGCAAACCTGAGATCCAGATCCTAGTCAACGGATCCCCCGCATCTCCTCTACCTTCACGGAGAGAAAGGAGGAGCCTGGAGTTCACCTGAAACAGCTTCGGCGGCAATGAGCACGGGCCACACCAACAATTTATTGATGGGAATAGGAAGAGAAGTTGCAAGATATTCTTTCAGAACCACAGTTTATGCTGAAATCAGTGGCACCGAAAGCATAATCAGGTAGAAATCAGGTTACTGGTCGAACTCCTACCTTCCCCATTCACCCACCCAGCCACCCACCCACCCACCAACCAAATCAACAACTATAAAATACAACAACAAATCTACATTTGTATAGCTCCTTACGCATCAGGAGTCAACAGGAACATTTTGCACTGAGCTCCGTAATCCTTAAGCATGCCATTTGCAGTCTGATCAAATCCACAATCCAAAACAGCCAGACAGTTGAACAGAAAGGCAGCTTGCCATTAGATCTTGTATTTTCACTGTTCAAGTGATTATAATTTAGTAATTTCACCGCTAAAATTTCACTTTCTCCTCATCCAAATTTCGGTCACCATGGGGTTGCTGATGCTCTGGATAAACAGCGAGAATAGCATAAGGTCTGCTCATGCTTTGGTCAAATGATGGGGACAGGGGTGGATGTTTGAGAGAATTAAAAGGATTTTAAGGGAAAATCGATAGGGTTTAAAATGAGAGGGAAGGACAAAAAGAAGAGAGGGGTATTCCCGGCGACAGCTTTTCACAAAAGTAGTTGAAAACCCCCAAAATGCATTTAGTTGTGAAATAAATGTGTTCAGAGAAATACAGTACACCACTGCTTTATTTAAAACCTTGTAACAAGGTTAGCCTAATGTAGAGTCACTTAGCATGGACGGCACGCAGCAGCTTATTGCACCAAAGCTTAAGTCTCGGATCGCAAAGTACCACACTATAAAAAGCATCCCAAACAAGAATGTAGCTAGTAACTAACATATGCAAAATCACGTGTGCCACTAGAATGAAATTGCATAAGCTCCATTCATCAACTGTACATAAACCTTAATACTGTATGTAGTTTCTAACTGCTCAGAGAGAGAGAGAGAGATGTGTGTGTGAAAGGAGCTCTAAAATCCATACCAGCTTCATTCACACAAGCACATTATACATCACACAGGTTCACAACTTCATAGTGCTTAAACTGAGATTTTGCCATCTTATCCAGGTATCTTGACACCAGATTCCTATGAACTACTCACAGACTCTCATGCTCTCCATAATGAGAATCGATCCGTTTCCAATCGATCGGGGAACTTGTTATTCCGAGACTTGCACCGTGCTGGACTTGCTTAAAACTACCACCACGGGGAAAAGAATAGAGCCAACAATGCTGGCTTGCACTGTACCTTATCAAAAGAGCGTGTGGACCACGAGCTCTCTGACCGCCAGCCGCTGGTCGCCTTCACTTTGGCGGTACTTTTCGTCGGGCTCTTCCTGACACTGTCGCGCAGGTTTGTAAACTTGCCTCGGTGTTTGGCCGACGAGGCCGGGAGTGTGGCCGAACTGTAATACTTTGGGGCGGTGGAGAGCTGCTGCTGGGAGTGGTGGTGGTGCTCCGGGTAGAGAGGTCTCGAATTCACTTGCAACCTAGGGTTACTGGAAAAATTGACCACTCTGCCCAGGTCACAGCCTTCCGGCACGCCACAGGAATAGTCATGTTTACAGCAGTAAGTGGTCATTTCGCAGCTTCAGTTAGTGAGGGGGTAGTGGGGGAGGAGGGGGGAACGGGGAAGGCGGGGGGGGGAAATTCAAGTTAATTTGGTGGGGGGGGGGGGTAAATTGTCTTTGGATATTGCCAGAACAGGGAGAAAAATAAAAATGCTGGAACGCTGGAACGTTAGAGGGAGAGAGTGCGCTGGTAGGAGAGCAGAATCTGATTCTAGCCAGTAGCTCTCTCCAATTAGCGAGCACCAATGGGCACTGCACATGACAGCCCCACTCTCTCCAGGCATGAATAATCAATACACAGCACAGATTTGTTACGTGGGTGGCAAAGGTCACCTTCCATGTATATTCCTGACACATTTTAACATGGTTAAAT
>JAAILG010019177.1:0-14465 GCA_012026655.1 Hydrolagus affinis
AGGGAGGGAGGGAGCGAGGGAGGGAGGGAGACTTGTGTTGATTGGGAGCCAGTGTAGCCAGAACTGGTGTGATGAGTGGACGGCGTTTAAGTTTAAAATGTACAAGCTGCCTCCATTCTCTACAGCAAGAACAACAACACACTATATTTACACAGTGACTTTCAAGTTGGGAGGACGTCCCAAAGCTGGACAGTGAGGAAGATTATACATGAGCTAGGGGTTGGGATTTGAGAGGGATGGAGCGCAAGGAATTATGGTGCGTGGGTAACTGAAGAGGATGGTTTTAAGCTGTGATTTCAATAGGGTAATAGAAGAGGGTAGTGTGAGGGGCACAGGATGGAGTTCTGAAGGGTGGGGGCTCTCCCAGTTTATCCACAATTCTGCCGCCCACTTTTTCACCTTCACCAAACTTCGCTCCCCGATTACCCCAATCGTTGCCAAGCAACACTGGTGGAGACGGTCAACTTCAAGATCCGCACTCTTATTTTCACATCTCTCCACACCTCTGACCACCCCTAACTCTCTGACCTTCTCTCTCCTCACAACAGTACCCGCTTCGTGTTACCGGAGCTGGCCTCCTCCATTTCCCTGACCTACTCACTACACAATCAACCATCGTGCATTCAGCCACTGCGCCCCGAGGATCTGGAATCTCCTTCCTCGCTCCCTTCACTTCTCTCCTTCCTTTCCGATTTTCAGGTCCCGGTGAAAAATATTTATTTTCGACCGCGCTTTCGGTCACCTTCCTCCCCCTCCCACGGGAGCCACGAAGACGGCTGGCATGGATGGCGCTACATCAATCCGAGTTTTTGCTGTTAACATTGCGAAACATCACCCCCTCCTTCTCACCCATCACAGCTGGTTCCAACAGCTCAGGCCCCACAGACCTCACTCCTCCCACTCAACAGCCAAGTCTCCTCCGGCCCATGTGACCAGGCCACAGATTTACTGTGTCCTCCCCCAGTGCAGAGAGAGCTTCCTAGGGGCTCCCTTCCCCCCCCCCCCGTGTGTGATACGGTGAGAGATACAAACAGAAGAAACTTACCGCAACTCCTGACACTTGTACAGAACAGGAGCCTGACGCTGGAGGCCCTCATCCTGAATGTAGCAGTGACACAGATCCAGCAGTTTTACTGTGTCACACAGTCCAATGGCCTGAGAAACCACAACACAGTCTATCGTTGTCAGTCTCAAAGCTTCATTTTGAGAGGGACAACCCAATGTCAGTGAAAGTACAGAGCCCAGTGTGAGCTGAGCCAGGGCTTGATTCAGAGACTCAAACAAGTAGTGCAGTGTGTTTAACAGCTTCCTTTTCCCAGTGACGGTGTCTGTGTGTCTGATTTGAGTTTTAAACTTCTCATTCAGCCAATCGATCACCGCGCAGGTTGACTCATGAACAAATGGACCCAGAAGCTCCTCCATTCGGTGAGCAGCCCGTGGGGAGGTGAGACCAGCAACAAAGCGAAGAAATATCTCAAAACGGCCGTCCTCCTCCCTATCAGCAATATCGAGGCATTTCCTGATGGTTCTCCGATGTGGAGACAGGAACTGAGGGAGTGCGGCCACAAACTCCTGGACAGTGAGGTGCGGGAATGTGTACACCATGTGTACACTCTCTCTCCACAAGCTCCATTAGGAATCGAGAGAGGAACTGGGAAGGCTGGAGATTAGATTTGATCAGATCTTCATTATTAAAGACAATGTTTCTCTGGGAGACTCCAGTGAATGCCATCTCTCCAATCTTCAGCACCACATCACGGGGGCTTTGTGTCTTTACACTGTGATGTACCAGAATGTGATAAATATAATAGGAGAAGAGTTGTGTGATTGTCTTGGGAACTTGCTGTTTGTGGCTGTGTTTGCCTGTAAAGAAGGGTCCCAGAGACAGAGCGAGGATCCAGCAGTAGGACGGGTTGTAGCACATGGTAAACAGGAGCTCGTTCTCCTCCACGTAGCTGTAAACAGCAGCCGCCACCTCCTGATCTTCAAAGAACTTGTAGAAATAGTGCCTTCTCTCTTCACCCACAAATCCCAGGATTTCAGCCCAGACACTGACCTGAGCCTTTGCCAGTAACTGTAAAGCAGTGGGGCGGCTGGTTACCAGCACTGAGCATCCTGGCAGAAGCTTCTTCTGTATTAAACTGTACACAATGTCAGACACATCACAGAGGAATTCAGGGTTTGTGCACCTGCGCTGAGGCTCTGTGTCTCTGCGATTGTCAGCGAAATCAATCTTTGTCCTGAATTCATCCAAACCGTCAAATATAAAGAGCAATGTCTCTGGGTGTTTCCACAGCTCGGCCAGAAAATCCCTGAGGTAAGGATACTGATCCAGGATCAGACCGCTCAGGGTTGCTCTGCTGTGAAGTCTGTTCAGGTCTCGGAATTTAAAAACAAAGACAAAGTGAAAGTGAGGATAGATTTTGCCTGTGGCCCAGTCATGCACAATCTTCTGCACCATGGTTGTTTTCCCAATCCCGGCCACTCCACTCACTACTGCGGAAGTTCCTGTGGGAGGGGCAGGATTACTCTCCTGAGTGGAAGCTGAATGTCGTCGTCCAGAGAAGCTGCTGCGGAACAGTTTATCAGTTCGAATTTTTTCCAGCTCTCCCCGGAATTGCTTCTGTCTCCACTCCTCGTGGTATCTGCCTCTCGCCAGCAGCTCATGTTCCACTAGTTCCAGGTGACGGAGATCAGAAATGATTGATATCTCTGTGTAGTGATCGACCAGCTGAAATCTCTTCACCTTCTCCTTCATCAGGATGGTGTTTACTTCTAGATTTTCATATCGTTGCTGTAATGCCTCCTTGTGCAGGCGCTGAATGGCTTAATATAGATCAATAAACAATCGTACATTAAATACATTTTTTTTTAAAAACAAACAACTTCGTACCCTATACGGCCTTTCAAAGCAGGAGATTTTTTTTTTACAAATTGCTGTACAACATAATTATAATAAATAGTGCATGCATGTGTGCTTTTTTGGAAAACGAATGAGCCGTTTCCACACAGTGAAGTGCGACAAGTAGCCGGTAATTGAATGACCAAATTCATTTGAAAAATTGGTGGCCCAGCAGCGAAACACTGTTTGCTGTTCCATTCACACTGTTTGCCTTTCCAAACCCTGTTTTCCTTTCCATTCCATTAAGCGTATCGTTAAAATCATCGTAAATATGCTAAAGACGACATCTCTAATAATAGAGCACTCACAGAATTGGATTAGATTCTTAACTAGTCCTGCTAATGTGAGATTGAACCCATAACTTCTGACTCTGAGACATGTGTGCCACTAAATGAGCAACGGATAAACAGGTGCAATACAATCACACCATAGGAGAATTTCAGGCCATTTTAGGATGACTTGTGAGGAGTTACATCACACTTATTGTAAGAGAGATAATTCCCAAGCAATATTTTTGGAATTAATTCATAAACCCAATAATCGACCCTGACCTCCCTTTAACCCTGCCTCACCCCATCCTCATTTGTGCGTTAAAAAACGCTCACCAAGTAAATGGTGAATTGACAATCAGTGTAATGATCTACTCGTTTGTTTATTTTCTCTGTCACATACCTATCAGATCGCTGCGTACATCCGGAACACATCTATCCATGGTCACGTCAGTCACGAGAATGGAACCTGTTTATATAGAATTAATATCATATTTTGAATGTCTAGAATATAGATGCTACTTTACTAAATTTGCCAATCACACAGAACTGTGTAGCAGTGCATCATCGTACCTTGTCCCTGAACTTCAGTTATGATTTTGTGCAGTTTCGGCAAAATGGGCCACAATTCCACAAAGGATTTCCACATTCCTCTCTGGGCTGGAGAACCTTTTTCCGTCACCAGATTGAGAAGAAGTTTTGAGCTTTGTGTCCTTTGCCCACGTTTTGTGAGCTCAGTGAGTTTCTGCAGAGAGTGAGCATTAATATAATTATTTCCTCGCTTAAAGTCGTGGCCGTGTTATTCAGACGTGCGACTCTATATTTGTGGGCGAACCGCTGCAGCCACCGGAGCTCAGCAGCTTCCCACAAATAGTCATGGATTGAAATGAACTATTTGTTTTATTGGGATTATTACTAGGCGTGAGGAATAAGGAAATTTGCCCATGATTTCGCTCTGACATGCATGTATTCGAACCCATATCTCACGCTTGTTAGGTGAGCGATCTCACCACTGAGCTAGGAATCCACTTTAACGATAAAAAGCTGCACTTGCGCTACGCAGGTAGGCACGCATTTAGTGAGATTGTCATAATAATAAGAAAAATTAGAAGCTAGTGGGAATTGTGATAATCTGATTCCAACCTACTTGGTGTTCCTGCTGGCTCAAAAATTCCATCTGCGACAGCCTTGAGCTGACATTCTCCACACCTTCCTCAATCGCCTGTTCCAATCTATCCCGATAGAATTCTGTTAGTCTGTACAGTTGGTTCTCATCATAGAGTGGCGGGGTTTCAGCGAATAACCTACTTGTAACTGTTATCAAATAATACAAATATTAATCATAGATTATTTTACATTTAGTTCTTGAAGCATATTTCGGGAATTACTACAAAGATAATTTTTACAAAAGACGAGAGTTATACAAACTACCGTTGGCGAAAATACCATGTTTTACTGCAACATCACCAACTTGCACTGTAGAGTGCCCCGCACGCCGGGAAGCATCTCAGAGCGCTTATCATTGGCTCTTACTCCGAGATGGGCGTGCGTTGGTGGTTGTAAGATTATTCCAAGATGGAGGTTTGCAGGTAAATAGAGGAATTGAGAGAGATTGTTCATGACTTTAAGTGTTCAGTGTCTGAAAGAAGAATCTTCGATGGTTGGGTAATTTCTACGAGGGACGACCAGGACGCTGGTGGCAGTCGATCTGAGGCGCTGGGAGGTGCATGGTGGGGGGCGAAGAGGTACACTGGTGGCAAGGAGTGAGTGAATTTGAATAGTCGGGTGAGGATCTTGAATTTGAACCGTTTGGTGATGGGGAGGCATACAAGTTTGTGATTGCATTCATTCTACACTTGATCTTTTTAGATTTGAGTGAAGTTTCTCTGAGAAAAAGCACCTCCCTGTCAGACAGCTACAGTTCACAGTTCGTCAGAAAACTTCGACTGCAACATTTGGGAATGTCGATGACACCCGTTGATTCTATTTCAATTACGCTAATGATTCACGCAGTGCTTCTCAAAATTTACCAAGCGAAATTAATTCCAGAAAATGGACAAATACATCATATTCGAAAGTCTAATCGAAGGTTCTTGCTGCTCTACAGTCACGGTTCCTGCTATGCACACTCTGCCTCGTGCCTGGTCTGACAAAGTGCGTGTGTGGCACATACGCCCAGCTGCTGAAATCTTGCAGTCACTCACGCCAGTCGGTACAGCACAGTGCGTGTCACCATGAGGGGGGTATGTCTGAAGGGACGTCTCCAGAGGGCAATATATAAAAGCAAGTTGTTATTACCATCTTAAGCGGATACAAAACAGCCTGGGATTTGATTGCATTCCACCCAAAAGACGAAATTCCCGTGTTCCTGAGTGGAATACGCTATTTGTTTCCAAAAGATTCATGCACTGCCTAGATATCTAGATAGCATTAGACTACATTGGGATGAGTACCTTGAGCACCTTAATGGATGCGTTTGGGTAACTGCTGGTATCGATCAAACTGACACCAACATAGCTTGAACAGAAAAGAACATCCTATTAGTTGGTGCTTTGGTTTGCAGGATTAATATCGTCTGAGTAAGGTGAATCGGTGTCCACAGTGTTGGTTCCATGCCCCAAAATCTTATAATTAACCAAGCAGAGATGTACAGTCATGGTTGCTTCCAGGATAACTGCGGGCTGGACTGGCGTCAGAAACGGACTTGAGGAACATTAGATGGTGTCACGAAGTCAGGTGTTCTGTTGCCAAGAATCAGTTCCAAGCAGATCTTGTTCATTCCTCCCCTTCCTCTCCAAGGAGAATTTTCCTATGTGTTTCCAAGTTTCACCTGACAACCTATTTGTCCCCACCTATGATCACCCGCTTCCCCTCTCCACGGTGTCTTACCGTGTCATTGTAAAACACTACTATGCAGTATCTTAAACTAAACATACTCGCATTTTTCGGTGCCTTGTTATATTTTCCTGAAAGTCACGATTGGACAAATTAGCACATTCTGTGTGACTCGCAAAGCAAGTTTATTCTAATCTGCTGTAATATCACATCGGTTCAGACGCCATTAATCACTGTCCTCTACTGACTAGAGGGGACTGATTACAGTTTCACCCAATTGAGATTATGCAACAGCTTCCAACACTTCCACTTTAGGTTCGCTAATTACCCCATTCGTGTGTTAATGCCGATGTTTTACGCCATGTTGGAGGAATATTCGATACACTTGCTCGAGTTACCTGCGCCTGTGGTCTCAGCTGTTGTTTTTATTGAAGAATTCAGACTCTCAGCCATGACGATTCTACTTCTTCAGATATCCTCTGGAATAATGTATAAAACAGTGTATTATATTTATCATAACAGATATTTTATTGACTTGTACGAACCCTTAGTAATCGGGAATATTTGATGTCCTTCAACTATCATTTCCACCCTATTTCCATGCCACGACACACTCCGCCATCCTCTTGCTCCAAAGCATTGCCTGGGTCGGCCACTGTCTCACACCGTAGGCCACTAAAGCACTCAAAATTTGAATCATAATATCCAGAATTAACTAGGCACTGTGACCCCAGATTAATAATAGTCCTTGCATTTGGTATAGCGCTGTTCAATCGTTATCAACGAATCAAGGCGCTTCACAGAATATACTCTTAAGTGAATTGACTGTACACTTGTGGCTGAAACTCGGCAGCCAATTGTGCACAGCAGCGTCCACACAAATAGTCGCGGATTGGAAATGACCGATTTTATTATTGTGGGGGATATTGTTGCGGAGTATTTTGAGGCATATGAAATAAAGAAACTTGCGCACGATTCTGCCCTTATCTGCGTGGATTCGAAAACAGATCTCACGCTTATAAGGTGAGTGCTCTAACCACGGAGATCCACATCTAATCGATATTGTATTATCTATTACACTCACACAAACACAGCTCGATCAATGCACCCAATAAAATGTGGTGGGCACTGCCAACCCTACGTACACACACACACCGATATACATACACGAGAAATAACATACTCAAATGCAGATTGTCGCACGGAGAGATATATGGACTCTCTCCCTCTCTCTCTTTCGCAAATACGCAGAAACATACCCACCACCCGTAACATGCAGGACACAAAGCGTGCCAACTGCCCTCCCTACATACAAATATACACGCACATACACACCGACATTCAAACACCCACACATGAGCATACACACACTCACGAGCGACACACACAAAAACCCATAGTGACATTCAGAAACTGATGGAGAGCCACACTCAGACACAAACAGACACAGAGCCAATGATAGGGGGTCAAACAAACAAAATCAATTTCACTCACACAGAGATACTCGCAAACACACGCACACTTGCCTCACAAGCACATATATAGACGGATACATTATAATGTTGTTGGTGTCAAATACAGCTGGGAACAACCAGCGCACAGTGTGGGTGGCACTGCCCTCCCTGCTCCATAGTCGGCCACTGTGTGACGTAGGGGCAAGTAAAATCAGCAAAGAAAGCCCAGGCTTCTTTTCCTGCATCCTTGTCATTCCTATCAAACGGGCACTGGGAAAGCTAGCCACAGCGGATCTGAACAGCTGAACTCACAGCCTCTTATTCCTCTCTGCGCTGACTGTCGCAGCAAGAGAGCCAATGGCAAAAGCAACATGGAAATAAAACATAGCTAAATTATACCATGAACACATAGCAACAACGAAAAATGGACTGGTTCGTTTCACTGACAATTTAACACTGACAGTTTAGAATGTAGACCGGGGACCAAGCCTTTTATTTTCGCTGTGAAACCATGTTACATTGAGTTAACTTGTGGATCCCGGCAGATCAGTGGTTGGATCACTCGCCTTGCAAGCAAGAGACCTTCGTTCAATTCCAGGCAGGACAACACTTGTTTAAGTTTCCTTACTCGACACGCCTGCTAACAATCATTCATAATAAACTAATATATTGTCCATGACTGTTTGTGTGACACAGCTGTTTATAATTGGCTGCCGCTTTTCCACTCCAAACATACGGTTAAATGAGTTTACAATATATTCCGCGAAGCGCTCTGCGACGCCCAGAAGAACCGAATAGCAGTTCATGAAAAGCAAGATTTATTAATACTTATGTAACCCTTATCAGGGGATTATCCACGCAGCGATTATCCACCAGCATTTTATATCTTTATTACCACAAAATGGCTCCTGCCGCATCATCCTCCCGTCACAAACCTTAACTCCAATTTCTCCGTCCTCTTTTATGCCTCATGAGCTGTATAATTATGTGCTAATTTTGGATATCAACAAACGAATCATACCCACAGTGAAATCCTAATTAATCTCTATCCGACCACACACACAAGTTAGGAATATATTGGCTTAAATTTCCCCTCCACACTTCTGGGTCAAGACGGATCACGGTGAGGCTCCCTCAAAAACATTCTTCCACACTGCAAGTTTGAGTTTATTTCCATAATAAAGCTCATTGTAAACTATCCGTGCACAATTCCAATGTTTGGAGACATGGTAAAGCTCCATTTTTGCTGGCGGCCCATACTCGCAGGTAAGGGTTAAAGATGCAGGAATTTCGCATCTACACACTCCATAAACTATTTCACGTCAGAAAGTTAGGGTTAGGGTTAGGGTTAGGGTTAGGGTTAGGGTTAGGGTTAGGGTTCCCCCACTCCCCTCACCTTATTTTCACCCCATTTCTCATTACTCCCTATAATTTACTGCTTTAACTGATCTGTAATTCTATGATCATATTGAGTTAAAATTCCATCTACACTTCTGGGTCAAGATGAAACTCAGTAAGGCTCCCTCAACAACATTCGTCCTCACTGCCAGTTTGTGTTCAGTGACACAATGACTCTCCTTCTACACCTTACTTCCACAATGCCAGGTAATATTTTGAGACGCAGTAAAGCTCCATATTTGCTCTGGTCAGGTTTAAAAAGACAGAAAATAACCAGCTACTCTCTCCGAAACTACCTCACCTCATGGTTAAAGCTACACTAAAACTCCGTTTCAGCTGTGCATTCACCCTCCCAGATCAGTGAAAGACATTAGGTAAAGCTTTCTCAACACTCAGTGTCCACACTCCAAAGTTACGGTTGGAAATTCAGTAAAACTCACTCTACACTTTGCAACTAAATTCTCATGTCATGCTGCGGACACAGTAAAATACTCTCTACACTGTGCGCCCACATTCCCAGGTCAGGCTAGTACAAACAGTAAAGCTCCCACTGTTATGTGCAGCAAAACACATAGGTCAGAATTTCAGATACAGTTTATCTCCTTCTAAATTTTCCGTCCACAAGCTGAGTGCAGCTCAGTTGCAAAGCAGCAGTGGAGATTACCAACATAGTAGTCTCTCACGACACAATATGTGCAAAAACTCACCCTTTACTTTACATTCACATGTAGCCGAGAGAAGTGCATTGAGGGTCTCTTGTTTCTCTCGTTACCCTCCAAATAGCGTTATTCAGAAGCTGCTCCTGCTATCAGTAGCCTAACACACGCTTACTTTCAATTTCACACCCACTCAGCTCAGTATTGTACATTATCAGAGATTTCCAGGGTAATGGCGTTTCTCTCTCCTGCAATACTGGCCGGCAATCCTCCAGATAAAACCTCGGCTGTTTGTAAGACGTTTGTGTTGTTTTCACGTTGGCAGCTGCTTTTGCCCACAAAAACACTGATATTATAATTTACAACATTTCTAGTGAGGTGCTTTGAGACACACTCCCATTGTCCATATTTCACTTCTTTTGGACGTCCCAACAGACTGAACAGTAAAGCATTGGGGATTATGACATAAGCCGGAGTTTGTTAGTTAAGATCTGGGAGGGTGGAGGCGATGGCTGAAGGCACAGTCGAAGTGGATGATCTTGAGGCATCCTTCTCTCTCTCAAACAGTCCCAAAAGGGGTGGAGAGGCTCCTCTCTGTCTATCAGCCCCGAATGCGAGAGGGTTCATACAAAAATACGATAATATTATCCTTGCATTTTGCTATAGCGGTTTTATGTGTTCTAAACCTGCGAAAGTGCTGCACATAATATACTGTAAAGTCAATTTAATGTACACCTGCAGATGTTTATTGTTAAAGTAAATTGAATTTGATTTTCATATCTTCTAGTCTTCGTAAAAAGCTTCAGAGCATACACTGGAACTCGAATTGACTGTATACTTGTGGGAGGAACCCAATCGATATTTGCACGCAGCAGCGTCACAAACTAAAATTGTGGGTCCGATTGCCCTACCACTCATTGTATTTTTTGAGGGATTTTTGACAGACATGTGGATTAAGCGAATTGCCTAAGGTGTCGCCCTGACCTCACCAGCAATCAACCCTGTGAGATGATGGTAAGGAAATGAACAGCACAAGATCTACACTGCAAATGTGCCCTGAAAAGGGGGGCAGGATAACGAGGTGTCGTTTGTATTGCCACCAAAGTGGGGACGAGGAGGGATCGCAGATCTCACGCTCACCCATCACCAGCCCAAACACCCGCCACAAGCGGCCGTTGCTGCCACCGCCTGACACACAATTAAAACCAAATATGTTTCTCCTTTGTGTTTATTCGCCCACAAATGTACAGTCGGTTTTCTAGCTCTACTTACCCCACATCGACCCCACCACCCACATCTCCCCCTCATCGCGCCCCTACCCCGCATCGACCATTGATGTACTTGTGAAGGAACATCTGTTCCATCACTTGTAAAGCGCGAAAATATATCAGACACTAGGAAACCCAACCACAGCGGATTTGCAGAGCTGAACTCACAGCTTCTTGTTTCTCCCTGCCGCTGATAGCCACAGCAAAAGAGAAAAATAATATGGAAAATAAACATAGCTAAAATATACCAACAACGTAGTGTAGCAGCTCAGGCTGGGCGTGTGTATTTCACATTTGAGACCGGAGAACTTAGTTCGGGGCAAATCCTGTTACTTTTAGCTGTAAAATTAGGTTGTATTGTGTTGTATTAACCTGTAGATCCGTTCAGATCAGTGGTTGAAGCACACACCTTGCAACCAAACGACCCTGTTTCAATCCTAAGCAACAACCGCAACAATACAGTTACATTCATTGAGCGCTTTTCACACAGGGAGGAAGTCCCATGGCGTCCCAAAGTAGAAACAAAATGGGGCAAGTTTTCTTACTACACATGACTAATGATACTCTCTCACAAAAAACAGAAACTGTTTCATTCTATCAACAAATATTTGTAGGGACCTGTTGTGCACAAGTGGTTGTGCAATTAATTCACATGTATTCGAGAGCAGAGCAATGAGGGGCCGTTGATACTCTCGTTACCCTCCTAATAACAGTATTCAGAAGCAGCTCCTGTTATCAATAGCCAAACACTCGTTTTCTTTGAACTTTACACCCACTCAGCTCAGTATTTTACATAATCAGAGAGTTGCAGGGGAAGGGAGTTTCTCTCTGTTGCTGTACTGGCCGGCAATCCTCCAGATAAAACCTCGGCTGTTTGTGAGACGTTTGTGCTGTTTTCACGTTGGCTGCCGTTATTGCCCCCAAACACCCTGATATTATAATTTACAACATTTCTCGTGAGGTGCTTTGAAACATACTCCCGTTGTCCATATTTCATGACGTCGTCCGAAGGCGATGAATAATCAAGCATTGGGGATTCTGACCCAAGCCGGTAGTTGTGAGTTGGGTCAGGGAAGGTGAAGTAGGTGGCTGAAGGCACGGTCTAATAAGATGGTCTTGAGGCAACTTCTCTCTCTCTAACTGTCCCAAACCGGGAGGACTGGATCCTCTGTGTCTAACAGCCCCGAATGACATGGGGTTCATACGATAATACGATAATAATATATGCATGTTGATATAGCGCTTTTTACGTGACGTAGACGTCGGAAAGCACTTCACCTAAAACATTGTAAAGTGAACTGAATGTATACTTTCAGGTGAAACGCGGCAGCCAATTGCTGACAGCAATGTTCCACAAACCGTCGTGGATTGAAATGATCAATATATGTGTGTGTATATATATTGGAGGGATTACTTTAGTCCTATGTGTGTGGAGTAAGGAAACATGCCCAAGATTTCGCCCTGACCTGCCTGGATTCGAAAAACAAGTCTCACATTGATAAGTCTGCTTCTATAACCACTGAGCTATAGGATTCGACTGCTTCTCGCACTCTAACTGCAACTGGGAATGTGGTGGCTCCATTATCCTTAAGTTATCAAAAACAGAACGGAAAGCTTGACTGGTGTCCCCTATCCCCAAAAACATTGCGAACATGGGTGCTGTGCGTGAGCAATGTTTCTTTCTGTGCAATGTATTCAGATGGGAATTGACAAAGGAGAGAGAAGGAATATGGAGTGATTGAGTCAGACTGATGCACATATCGGAGCTTAGATGCTGAAAGCACGACAAAAAACAGGAAATAGTCTGCCACTCCAGGTCCTGCTGACGAGCAAGCACCATTGGGAGCCCTGTATATACTGCATTCCTACCTGGCTCCGGAACTGGAAGAGAGACAATAACAGGCGTTGGGGCCTGGGCCTGGGCTGGTTTGTGACATTGTGTTACCAAGCTCCAGATCAGCTCTGGTGAGATCTAGAGCATGTAAAACAGTACTACAGTGGGGTCTGTAATCTCCACTTCAAATTGCATTCCTGTAGTTTTTAACACAGGGTGATATCAATAAGAGTACGAAATACAGTATTGATATCGGGGTAAACTTTGACATGAAAATTCTTGACTTGAGCATCAAGAGAAATGCACGAAAAACAGGCCAAGATAACGACTTGGGACCCTTACAGCTCATCGAGCAGTCACTCGGGACCCGGATGATAATAAAAGTTTCCACAGTTGAATTTAATCAATTTGGTAACAATATATGCATGGCTCCTCACCATCTGATTGCTTGATATCTCAGTTGACCAAGAAAATTTTTGTTACCCATCAACGCTGTTTCTCTATGTGTGACAGGGAATGAGGTTAGGGTCACTGCTGTGCGGGCAGCTATATTGGGACATGCTGCCTCCTCTCTGTTGCCAGCTATTCATTAATTGTCGTGCTCAGATTTTTGCAACTCGCTGACTGTTTTATTTGAAATCACGCTTAATTTTTAATACGTTTTACAATTCAGAATTGTGTCTTCAATTCTAGAATCGACTATTAATGAAGCTTCGTCCACACCTGCTTGGGAACCGGCTTATTTTAGGATTCTGTATTATCCTTTGATTATTTTCCTATATTATGCTGTGTTTGTTGGTTCCTTTCTGCCTGTATGATGAGCGAAGGCCCTCGTCGTTGGTGAGAAATCTGACTGCATTGGCACTTTTAAATTCATCTATTTTTTTGAACCAGGAAAGACATGCAATAGACATGAAAGGCGTGCAATATTTGTTCAAACCACTGGTGGAGCCAATAGTTCTTGCAACCAAGTCATCCTTTTAGCTATAAACAAACGGGGACAAGCATTGATATTGCTATACAGCTGCAAAGGAAAATGTCGTAATATTATGATAGCCTCTTTCTCACTTATTCGATCCTTCTTGTTTGTGAGACAATAGAGGGCGCAATTGACTGCCGCGTTTCGCCTAAAAGATACAGTCGATTTACTTTACATTATATTCCGTGAAGTGCTTTGAGACATCTGGAAGATATGAAAAGCGCGATAGCAAAGCAAGGATTATGATGATTGTCTACCCCGAAAAACATCACAATCATATCACATCCCTTTCATTCCAATTTGTTTTACAAATTGAAATGTTCATAATATAGCCCTAATTTTTTGAACATTTGTCTCTCATGTTTCCCTGTATCCTTTCAAATTTTAACAGTCATTCGTCCTCAATTTAGTGTCTTGTAGCTCAGTGGTTAGACCACTCACCTTACATATGAGACACCTGCGCTTATTTACCGGCAGGGGGCATCGTTATGCAAGTTTCGTTACATACGTGCCTAATAATAATTTCACGACAAAAACAATAATAGGTTGCTGACTGCAATCCCCGGCTGCTTGTAGGAGACTGCTGTTTGCAATTCGCTGCCGTATTTTTCCCATAAGAAAGCAATTATGCCAATTTGCAGCATATTCCTTAAAGGGCTCAGAGACGTCTAGTTGTTGTGAAATGCGTGATATAAAATTAAAGGAATATTAAAAGCAGTAAGTTCATATGATGTACCAAATGAATAGGTGATCGTTGGAAACATAAACAAGCACATTGACTCTGATATGTTAATGTTGTGTCAGTTTTCTTCATCTAACTTGATGCCTTTCGAAATATTGCATCCCAGTATGAGCCCCTTCTTTCCCTTT
>JAAILG010019178.1:0-14451 GCA_012026655.1 Hydrolagus affinis
GGGGGAGGGGGGGGGCTAGAGAGGCAGAGAGTGGAGAGATTCAAACACAGCACTGAGGATCTTGAAGTGAATTTGCTCTGAGACAGGGAGCCGCTGATGTCTGGCGAGGACCGGGGTAATCGGGGGGCGACGCTTTGGTTGGGCTGGGAACGCGGGCGGCGGAGTTCTGGATGAGCTGGGTTTTGTGAATGATGACGGAGGGGAGACGGGAGAGGAGCGCGTCAGTGTGGTCCAGCCGAGAGGTGAGAAAGGCATGGACCAGGGTGTCAATAACTTCGGGGCTGAGGTATTGACAGAGATGACACACAACACACAGTGTCACACACAGCATCACACACGGTGTCACACACAACACACACAGTGTCACACACAGCATTACACAGTGTCACATACAACACACAGTGTCACACACAGCACATACACAGTGTCACACACAGCATCACACACAGTGTCACACACAGCATTACACACGGTGTCACACACAACACACAGTGTCACACACAGCACATACACAGTGTCACATACAACACACAGTGTCACATACCACATCACACACAACACAGCATCACACACAGTGTCACACACAGCACATACACAGTGTCACACACAACACACAGCGTCACACACAGCATTACACAGTGTCACACACAACACACAGTGTCACACACAGCGTCACACACAGCGTCACACAGCACACACACAGTGTCACACACAGCGTTACACACAGTGTTACACACAGTGTTACACACAGGGTCACACACAGCATCACACACTGTGTCACACACCGTATCACACACAACACAGAGTCACACACAGCATCACACACAGTGTCACACACAGTGTCACACACAGTGTTACACACAGCACACACAGTGTTGCACACAGTGTCACACACAGCACACACAGTGTTACACACAGTGTCACACACAGCGTCACACACAGCGTCACACATAGCATCACACACAGTGTCACACACAGTGTCACACACAGTGTCACACAGCACACACACAGTGTCACACAGCACACAGCGCAGTGTCACACACAGCACACACACAGTATCACACACAGCGTCACACACAGTGTCACACAGCACACACACAGTGTCACACACAGCGCAGTGTCACACACAGCACACACAGTATCCTGTTCTAATGAAGGGTCGTGGACCTGAAACTCACTTTGACTCACTTTTCCTTCCTCCATAGATGCTGCCTGACCTGCTGAGTGTTCCCAGTGATTTCTGTTGATCAGGTGCCTGCCTGTCAGCTCAAATACCTGCACACCCTATCTGAATGATTTGACTGTTTAAGCTTTCTAACCGCGGGCCATTCTGCTAGAAGGCTCTTATAGACCCAAACAAGTCAAAACTTAGGCAACGGACCATTTCCACATTTTGCCCATAAGACACGCGAACAACAGAAAAAGGTTAAACACATTTTAATTATTTTTTTAAATCCGATTGGACTTTTTCAGTTTATTGCAATATTTAGGTGATTTCATAACATTGTTACATTCTTGATCGTTTGCACTCAAATCTATATCAACGCTTCAGTCTATATTCACTGTGTTGTCATTGAGAAGTCACATCTTTAACACGTGCCTCACTAAATCCCATCCTCAGAAAACTCTCAGCTTATACTGGCATCTGGTGGTGGATCGTGGTCATTGGACCATATAATTTGTGTGGGAAAAAGTGACAGAAGGAGGTCACTCAGTCCATCAAACCTGTTCCAACAGTTTATTAAATCTGGACAGATCTTCTAATCTCAATGCCTCGGCCTTTCAACAAAACTCATAATAACTTTACTCCCCAAGGATCTCTCTATTTCTCTTTAGAATATCGCCTTTGATTCCTCTACAGCTTTCCAAGGCTGATCATGTCACATCTTCACAGCCCCCAGTTTGAAGAAATCATAGAATCAGATAATTTTACGGCACAAAAGGAGGCCATTCGGCCCATCTAGTCTGTGCCGGCTCTTTGAACAGAGCAACTCAATCCCACTGCCCAGCTCTCTCCCCATAACCTAACAGACCTGCTCTTCCTAAATAAAGATCTACTTCCCTTTTAAAAGCCGTTATGGAATCTGCCTCCACCACTTTTTCAGGCAAATGCTTTCTGACATTAGCTTTAGCTGCTGTGTGCCAATTGGCTGCCCTATTCCTCTATAGTTCAGTCACAACTCTTCATAGTAAAAAGGTGAAGGGCTTTGAGATGTTTCAAGGCATGCTAAGCTTCTATATTAAGTGTGAGTATTATTATTATATAACTATCTTTGTTGTGATTTGAAGGCTGTGCCCCTTGCAATAGATCTTTCACTATCTATCCTTTCATCATTCCAAATATACCTCCCAACCTTCTCTACTGCAAGGAATATAATACCCAGCCTCTCACTAGAGCCAAACCCTTATCAATCTAGGTATTAGTTTGTTCCTCTGGATGTCCAAGGGAGGGGGTGTGGTCATGAGCACAGTCGAAAAGGAAGCTTTTTAGGCTGGACTTGAAAAGGGGACAGAGGATGCAAGGTGGAGGGGTTGAGGGAGAGCGTTCCAGAGTTTCAGAGAGTAGTGGCTAAAAGTGTGACCTCCATTGGTGGGGCGGAGGTTGCGAGGGATGATAAAGAGCTGGTGCCAGTCGAGTGGAGGCTCTGGGTGGTGTTTTGGGGAATGAGGAGATTGGGGAAGTAGGGACGTGCCATGGAGTGAAGGGATTTGAAACGAGTGTGAGGATTTTGAAGTCAATCCATTCAGTGATGGGGAACCAGGGGAGTCTGGTGAGATGGGGGTATGGAGTTTCATCCAGGTATGTATGCAGGTCGCAGAGTTCTGAGTTAGCTGGATCCTTTGAACAATGGAGCTGGAGAGACCGGTGAAGAGTGCATTTGAGCAATCCAGGCGGGAGGTGACAAACGCATGCACAAGGGTGTTAGCTACATTTGGGGTAAAGTACGGTCAAAAGTGGAGGTGGAGGTGGAAGAAGGCGGTCCTGGTCAAGGACTAAATGTGCAAGAGGAAGGACAACTGGGTGTCGAACCAGACGTCTAGATTGCACACTGGTTTAGTGAGTCTGAGGGAGAGACCATGGAGGTTGAGGAGTTTAGATCTGCCAGATTGAAAGCGTTGACAGGAATCAAGCAGCACGGCTTCTGTCTTGTCCACATTCACCTGCAGGAAGTTTGCACTCGTCCAGGCCCTGACGTCTACCAGACAAGCTAACATCCACACAAAGAACAGGCAGATGAGACCATGGTTTCATTATTATTATATCCAATTTCCCCCCCCAAAAAAAGGACATTGTGGGGGAGTGAGACTGATTGGATAGCTCATTCAAAGATCTGGCACAGTCCCCATGATGGGGTGAATGGCCTCCTTCTGTGCTGTAGGATTATTTGATTATACACTTCCAACTTTGTAACAGTTCTTCAGTAATACACTGGCAGGTCAACCTTACCAAAGTCATAGTGCAGCCTTAACACACAACCTTTTTAATTAACTGCAAGACCTCTACAAGTTGAAATAAATTGACACAAACCGAGCCAGCTAATATGCAAATTACTTTTTGATTTAAAAGTTGTATCTTAAAAGACTGGTGCTTCCCTGCTATCTTGTACACTATATTATTTGTATTGTATCAAATGTAGTTTTGCATATGTGGCAATGCGAACAATGAATTGATTTGCTCTATATGCCTGTGTCTGAGCTTTCTGTGCCCAGTCATCATGATACCTGATGAGTAACTCTGAGAAAAATCTGAAAATGATATTCAGACTATTGACAAATTGATCCAAGCTCATAAGCTTTTCAAAGAGAGAGCCTTAATTTGATTTCTCTCCATTTT
The DNA here is from genome assembly GCA_012026655.1 of Hydrolagus affinis. Lineage (NCBI taxonomy): Eukaryota > Metazoa > Chordata > Chondrichthyes > Chimaeriformes > Chimaeridae > Hydrolagus > Hydrolagus affinis. The sequence continues at coordinate 3,836 of JAAILG010019178.1, forward strand.
TAATATATGAATATGGCAGAAAGTTGAGGCTCAGTCTGCCGAAAAACATAATAATAATAATCCTTGCATTTGATATAGCGCTTTTCACGTCTTATCGACGTCTCAAAGCGCTTCACAGAATATACTGTAAAGTTAATTGATTGTGTATTTTTGGGGCGAAATGCGGCAGCCAATTGCACACAGCAGTGACCCACAAACAGTCATGGATTGAAATGACCAATTTTTATTACTGTGGTTTTTTTTGGACTGATTATTATCAGGAGTAAGGAAACTTGTCCAAGGTTTTGCCCTGACCTGCCGGGAATTGAACCCAGGTCTCTTGCTTGTAAGGCGAGTACACTGAGCCACAGGACTCCACAATGCACATCGGCATCAAATTTGATGTAGAAAATCATGTTTATTCCCCCAAAATTAAATAATCATGAAGACAATTTCCTCACAGCCTTCAGCAAGCAGATTCCAGCCACAGCACAAACCACAAACAACAGCACATTGCCAAGACATAGCTCCACCAGCTTTGTTTGGGAACTCAGGTTTGAAATATCAGGCGAAGAATAAGACTCAGTGAAGGAAAGGCTATCTGGGGATTAGACTTCTCCATTAATTTATAATGGGGTGGGGGGTGGAATAGGACATTTTAATGTCCAAAATTATATCTAGTCGTTGCCTGTAGGACTTCTGCCTTCAAATTTAAGATTGCACAGAATTACACAAGATCCTTAAATTCAGTTTCAATTTGGAAGCCATTTTTCTATAGTTTTTAAAATGACAGGCTCTCAAATTAAGACCAAGTTTAGGAATTTTGCACAATACTGTGTGATCAGAAATTTGAAGACAAAATGATCTTACAGGCTAATACCAGCTTGAATTTTGTTCTTCTATTGTGTTTGACTGAAGAACTAGCAATCCGAGATTAACATGGATACACTACCTGGTAAAGATTAATAAATAGTATAGTCAGTTTGTCTTTCACTGTATTGTTCGATGTAAATAAAGGTTTAGTTCATACAACCAGTCCTTTTCGTCCTTTCTTTACTTTGTTCTATCTGGTTTGTAGGAATGTCAGAGAAAATTGAGTAATTTTTTATTACACACACAGCATCCGCAGTACAGCACCAAGGTTTAAAGAGGTGCAGAGAAACAATATTAGATAAGCAGTGATCATATTGAGACATTTCACTATGGGCACTTGAAAGATGCTTTATACTGTTTTACGGTTAGCCATGAATCTGGCACATGTCCACTAAACCTATTAAAGCGCACACAATATTATTATATTTTAAAAGCAGGGAGGAAAGTTCAGACGAGCGAAGTACGGCACAAGGCATTTAGAACAGCAATTGAAAGGTCACTCTAACCGAGTATGTTATAGATTCAAAAATGCAAAATGCTGGAAATCTGAAACAAAAGCAGAAATTGCTGGAAGACTCAACAGGTCAGGCAGCATCTATGGAGAAAGGAAAGTAACTCACATTGCTTTTTCCATAGATGCTGCCTGACCTGCTGAGTGTTCCCAGCAATTCCTGTTATAGATTCAGTTCTCTCCACATTTTCTGAACATAACCACATTGAGTAGCTTATCCTTATCTACAAATCTGTTCTCCACACTTTCAAAGCTAGCTGTTGTTTGCCTCAGTTGGGAATATGACACTTGAAGAAACCCCTTGCTGTGCTTAACAGTCTCTAGTTCCAGCTACGTACTGAGAATTCACAGTTTTAGAGCATGCAGTCTCTATTCAAGAAATTACACATGCACTTGCCTGCACCCAGAGAACACAGGTGTAGGTTGGTAGAAGCCAAGACATCGAAGTCCCAAAGTGTAATTTGGGGTACTGCTTGAAGATTAGGATGCATAACAGGTCCCACCAGTAACAACTTGGGTGAGAAAGCAATCTGTTAAAATCTATAGCACAATATGACATGTTATAAACAGGAACAAGAATGATTTTGTTCTGTAACCCTAGCCAGAAAATGCTGTAGCATTCAATACTTACAAACACATTTGATGATTTGAGGGATCAAAAAACATGTTTAGTTTCATTTGTTCCAATGAAGTGGATGGCCAAGGTGATGTGCTGAATGCATAGTTTTGTGGAGCTACTGGAGCTCAGTGGTTAGAGCACTCGCCTTACATATGTGAGACCTGTGTTCGAATCCAGGCAGATCAGGACAAATCCTTGGACAAGTTTCCTTACTCCACACGCCTAATAATAATCCGTCCAAAAAAAACCACAATAATAAAATCGGTCATTTTCAATCCACGACTGTTTGTGGGACACTGCTGTGCGCAATTGGCTGCCGCGATTCGCCCACAAATATACAGTCAATTCACTTTACAGTACATTCTGTGAAGCACTTTGAGATGTCGATAAGATGTGAAAGGCACTATATCAAATGCAAGTATTATTATTATAGTTTGGCTTCAAGCTCATTACACCCAAAGTTGTATCAATGTTACTTCTGCTAAGGCAGAATTTCCTCAAATATTGTTGATTAATGCATCATGCAGTGTATTAAATAAACATGATACAAACTTATAATAATAATCCTTGTCCCACAAACAATCGTGGATTGAAAATGACCAATTTATTATTTTTTGAGTGATTATTATTAGGAATATGGAGGAATGAAACTTGCTCAAGGTTTCGCCCTGCCTGGAATTGAACCCAGGTTTCTCATTTATAAGACGAGTGCTCCAACTACTGAGCTACAGGACTGCATGTGTCCTCTTCTCTCATTACATCTAAAAGTCTTCTTCTGGGTTTACATTCTAAAACCATTTAAGATAATAGTTACCTGTAATTGAGGTGAGTATTTTATGCTTAAGGCTATTCTTTGCAAATTCCACAGATTGGATTTAATGATCAGAATAACAAGCCCATTCAAAGTGTTAAAGCCATGGGTTAATAAAGAACCTAATTCCTTTCATAGAGTTGTGTAGCTTAGTGGTTGTGGAGTCCTGTAGCTCAGTAATTAGAGCACTTGCCCTACAAGCAGGAGACCTGGGTTCAATTGCAGGCAGGGCGAAAACTTAGGCAAGTTTCCTTACTCCACATGCCTAATAATACTCTCTTGAACAGAAACAATAATAAACTGATCATTTCAATCCACGACTGTTTGTGGGGACACTGCTGTGCGCAATTGGCTGCCGCGTTTCACCCACAACGATACAGTCAATTCATTTAACAGTATATTCTGTGAAGCGCTTTGAGACGTCTAGAAGATGTGAAAAGTGCGATATCAAATGCAAGGATTATTATTCTTAAACACTTCAAAAGGACGCAAACAGAGCAGACATTTTAACCCCATACAATGGAGTGTCCTCCCGAGCTACAGTCTGAGAGATTTACAAGCCAGGGATGATGACATCACAAGATCACAAGCGACATTTGAAAGAAGAAAGTTCTTCAAGCTGTTTGATCTCATCCTTTCAGAAAACCCACCCTATTGTATGAAATGCAAAAATATTATTATTTATCTCAATAACATTCACTCTGATGTCGCTTTCCAATCCTGCGTGCTTGTCCCTAAGTAAGATCCCTAGCAAGCTTAGTTGTGCCTCATAGCTCATTCCTCTAACACTATCATAGTATTATCCTCATCACTCTCCTCTGCCAAGCCTCTAATGTCTTATGTCATAGTGACAATGTGCATGTGGTATTCTAAGGGCAGTCTGACCATCAAACATGAATATATCAAAAATAAAAAAATATATACATACAGAGTTCACATTGAAAGACATTGAGTCTTTCCCTTATGTAATTGACTGAATTTCTCTGCATTCAGTCAAAATAGAAGCATTACATTGGCAGGTGTATAATGTTTTAGTATGCTACTAATATGAGGTACTGTGTGCTGGGTATATTGCGAACGATTCACGTGAAGCCTCACTCAGCAGGCAATCTGTCTATTTTCATACAATTACAGTATTCTCAAAACAACAGTGCATTAACATCGAAATGCAAACAGACAAGAAACAACTGAGTAAATGTCAGCATTGTTTACACCTAACTATCATACAATGGTCTGAGATGTAATGGAACATTATCACCATCTTGAACCTCGTTTGGAACAAGTTTTGCACAGAAAAGATCAAGAATAATTTTGAAACACAACGTGCTGCAAACTGTGGCTCAATTATCAAATTTTCCTCGATCCACTGACAAGTGGTTCATGAACTTTGATCATACGCTGCATCAACATAACTGAATGATTCACAAAACCACACTCAGGAATCCTGCTCCTCAGTTTGGCATTCGGATTTTTCCCGTTATTTTGTTTCCAATTGTTCCAGTACATCAGTCATGGCCAATCCATAGTCTGCGAGCCACTTTTGACTCTCTGGGCTTGAATAAGTGACCAATTGAACATTCTCACTTGTCTGGATAATAATAATATTCCTGGTGTTTGAAACGGCACCTTATCACCCCCATTGAAACATCTCAAAGGACTTCGAACAATATACAGTACTGACCAAATTCTTATAATAGATTTTTTTGAAGGGATTGTTACCCCCAGTAATGCATCCCACAAACAGTTATGGGTTGAGTGACCAAATTATTATTTAACTTTTTTTTAAAGGGATTATTATCCCTGCAAAAGCGATCCACCAATTAACAACAAGGTTCTCACACACTGCTGATAAACAGAAGATTGTGGAAGAAGGAAACTTGTCTGAGGGTTTGCACTGCCGGGAATCAAACCTGTGGCCTCTCACTTGCAAGGTGAGTGTTCTAACCAATATGCTATAGGACTGGGTGGGTCTGTATTAAATTAATTGTTGGTGTACCGTAGGTATTGCGTAGCAATATTTATTGTTACACAATATTATTGTGTAATAATATTTATTATTTATTTATTGTGGGGCAATAAATCAAGAAATATTCAATTAAGGAAATATGGAGCCTCGGTAACCAGAAAGGCCTGTTCCTGTTCAGTAACATTTTGTGATTTCTATGAAATTCATGACAAATGCAATGGCAAAGCAAGGTGGAACACAAGGTGAGGATGACTGGGGCAGCGACCAGCAAAGTTCCAGTTTTTCGATGCACAGATGCTCACGTTGCTTATAAATGCCTAGGAGGAGGAAAGATCACTTCTTTCAGTACAGTATCGGAAATTGCACATTCCATTCCAGATACAGGGAACGCTCACATGCGTAGATGACATGTTTACGTGAAACACTCAGTGTGATTTGGACACCCTTTAGCATGGTGATGGATTTAAACATATGTCATACATCCAGTTGACCAAAAATTTAAGAATCATTGCATTTTGTATAGCGCCTTATCACGTCTCTTTGACCGCACGTTCGGTCACCCTCCTACCCCCACCTTCCTCGCCCTCCATCCTCTTCTGATCCCAACCCTCAGCTCAGTTCCAAACCTCAGACTTGGGACGTCCTCCTGACGTAAATGCCATTTGTTGTTAATTAACTGAAGAAAATGATAACGTGTAATTCTGTATTTTTCATTGTTGGTTAGGTGCAACAACCAAATTATATTTGAACAGTGGCTTTGACATCAACAGGACATCCTAAGGCGCTGGACAGTCAAAGTTTCAGACCGGAGCTTGGGTCGGGATCGGGGAGGGTTGAGGGAAAGGAGGGGATTTGGGGTGACTGATGGGACAGTCAAAGAGAAGGATGTTGAGGTGGGACTTGAAGGAGGCTAGGGAGGGGATGAGGTGGGATGACCGACGAGGAGGGAGTTTCCATAGACAAGCCTTGATGTGACAAATGAATGGGTGAGGGTTACGGCAGCCTGAGGGTTAAGGCAGTGTCGGAGTCTGGCAATGTTACAGAGGTGGTAGAAGGCAGTAATAGTCATGGCGCGGATGTCAGGGAGAAAAGACAGTTCAGGCTCAAACAAGACACCCAGGTTCCTGACTGGCCATGAGATGGAGAGTGCAGCCTTGGATGCTGATGCTGCCAGCGCCTGAGGTGTGGAAGTGCTGGCGTGAGCCAATCAGGAGGGCCTCAGTCTTGCTGACGTTCAACTGGAGAAAGTTGTCCCTCGTCCAAGACTCAATGTCAGACAGACAGGCAGTCAGACACCGGTAGTCCTGGAGTTAAGGGTGGAAACGGAAAGGTAGAGTTGGGTGTTATCCGTATACACGTGGAAATTTACCCCATGTCTGTGGATGATGTCACCGAGGGGGAGCATATAGAGGATGAAGAGAAGGGGACCAAGGACAGAGCCCTGAGGAACGCTGCATGAGACGTTGCGGGGGTTGGAAGAACAGCCGTTGGCAGACACAAAGTGGAGAGGGTGTGAAAGATCTAACCATTCCAACCAGCTGGTGATGCTATCTGTCAAAGCAGGTCTGCTGAGCTACAGTATATGTTATATAATGTGCACATCAGACATACAGACAAAAGCTAATGTGGGTTGTTACACAGAATTCAATTCAGTAAAGTCAGTGCATCAACAACTTGTATTTATATCGCATCGTTCACGTAGGCTAAGATCTATATCGTATGAAGCGATTTGAGATGCCTTGAAGACATGATAAGGCGCCGCATGGAAGGCAAAGATAATTATTATAGATCTTTTCACAGTGACAGGTTTAGACGTTGAGCAGGGGAATGGTGAGATTGTTGTACGTGCGGTCTGAGAGGTGGGTTTTAAAGCAGGACAGTGTGGGGAGATGGAGGGGTTGAAGGAGAGAGTTGCATAGGTTTGAGAGGTAGAATGTGAAATCTCGGCCACTGATGTTACCGAGGAGAGGCCAGGAGACATAAGTTGACTGAGTGGAGGGGCAAACAGAGGAGTGAGGTGAAAGGAGATCAGAGAGATGAAGGATGGGGAGGGGGAAGCTGGTTTCAGATTGAGTGAGAGATAGACACTTGGGGAGTAAGATTATTAAGGAATATAGTGTGGAGGTAAGATTAGCGGAGGTAATCTTTGATGGAACAAACTTGATGGGCTGAATGACCTTCTGTCATTGCATTCATGTCTTGCGTTCAGTTTTATCAACCAGTGAGAGAGTGTGTTTTTGGTCAGCCAGATATCTGACGCGTTTGGAACTATGTTTCAAGGAGCTGTTGGATAAAAATTCTGTTCAATGTTAAACCGCAGGGAAATTGAATCACTAAAGGAACTGCGCATAATTAAAATTTCTTCTACAAATAATCAAATACAAATATTACTGCCCATTCCCACTGGCAATGTGATTTTTATTGGCTGTTGTATTTATGTCAGTGATTCCTGGCCATTGAAGATATCTGGTGGCATCGAGGTCTGGTTCCTATGGAGAGATGTTGCAAGAAGTTTTTTGATGGACAGGGAGGCCAAACCAGTGTCACCAATCCAATTACTGGGAGATGTCGTCTTTTTATGTGTTGCACTTTGTAAATGTCTCTGTTGCAAATCACAAAGCGAGGCCTTAAACCTATGGATGAGGAAAGAAGTATAACTGGTAATTAATGAAGCCAGATTATATCTAATTGATATGGGTGGACGCACGCCTCCTTTAGTCCTTGCCTTTGCCATTGCGTAAATGCAACTGAAATCTCCAGCAAACAGCTCCCTCATTTAGAAAAACGGGCTGAATGTGTGTGTGTGTGTGTGTAAAGCATTCAGGTCAGGGTTATTGCAAAGTACTGTACTACAGTAAACCTCACTTAAGTCTGGTCTATATTAAAGGGTACAATCTTCCAACTCCCATTCAAGGTTTATTATATTCCAAGCAAGTTTGACATAATTCATACTTTGTATAAGTCGAGTTAAATGTTATGTGATTGTTGGATTGTTTTTCCGGAATAATGCCTCCAAAGAAATACTAATGATTTGATCACACAATCCGCGACTGTTTGTGGGACACTGCTGTGTGCAATTGGCTGCCACATTTCGCCCACAAAATACAGTCGATTCACTTTACAATATATCCTGTGAAACGCTTTGAGACGTCTGAAGGACGTGGTAAGGTGCTGTATCAAATGCAAGGATTATTATTATTATCAATGAGACAGCTCAAAACGCTTCACATAATATACTGTAAAGTGGATTGATTGTGTATTTTGTGGGCAAATATATGATACAGATTTTATGATGAGGCAAAGTACAATTTTGGATCAGTGGCATTTAAGAAGATAGGTGCAAACTACTAGATAGGCTGTTGGACAGCAGATGTGGAGAATAAAAGGACTTGGGTCAGAATATGGATCTGATGGTTTCTTAGACAATGTGAGGCTGTTGCCAATAAAGTTAATGAACTGTTGGGGTCCAGGATAGGGCAGATTCAGTGTTATTGTCTGACAGAGTGAATCAAATGATCTTTAGGTTTCAAGCTTTCTCAGTAGATCCTCCTGAATTGTCAAAGTACTGTACCCAATGATTATGTTTGTTCTGTTTTATACGTTTGTTTATCCACCTGCAAATCATTTATAACAAAAGCAGTTGGCAGCTTCATTCTGGATATGTGTGTGTGTGTGTGTGTGATGGTTGGTGGGGGCTAGTTTACAAAGCAGACTAGAGGGATGTGACCCTATCTATTAATGAACAGTACATTTATCATTGGTGCATCAGTCACCTGCTAAACTTGGATTAATTGCCACCGAATGAATTTCCCTCCACCCCATTGTTAATATTTAGCTTGTGTGGGTGGGTGTGAGTGAGTGTGAGGAGGCGTTATATCACTGTGTAGGAAATGTGTGTGTGTGTGTGTGGGTGGGGGGGGTGGGGGGGACAGGAGGAGGCGTTGTATTGATATGTATGTGTGTGTGTGTGTGTAGTGTTGCATTGGGAGCCCTGGAGCCTGGGCAGACACTCCACTCATTTGACTGTCAAACGAAGCAAGGACCAGAGGAGTTGGTGTTGAGCACAGACACACAGGGGCTGAGCAGGCTCTCTCTGTATGGGACACGATGCCTTGATGGATCCCTTGGGCAGCAGACTTCACCTCCTGTTCTACCAAATATGCATCTTGGCAATAGGTAAGGAGGGCGATGGTGGGGAGAGCATCATTCTTATAATTGGAGGAAAAGTACTTAAGTTAAGAACCAATTTTTAAAAAGTGGAGATTGTGTTCCTTTGAAATTAAATGTCAGTCTCATTGCATTTCTGAACTTGTGTCTGACTTGGACTAGGTTTAGAGTGTTTAATTGTGGAACAGATGCGAAACTACATTGCTTTTCTCTGGGAGGATGCACACAGCAAAAGGACAACTTTTAGTTTTGCAGGGACTCCCTAAAGTCTACCATGAGTTGCAACAGTGACAACAATAATACAGTACCGGAGAAGCGTTTAATCGATACTAAAGTCAAGCCTGCCTGGTTGAAATCAGTTTGATTTTGGAATGAAACTCTTTTTGTCAAAACAAAAACTAAGCGACCCTGAGCAAGTAACAGCAAAATCCTAGAGTGGACGGTATTGTGTGATAATTTAGGATTAACAGTGTTCACTGAACTAGGGCTGATACAGAGGAGATTGATATGTGGTTTGTTTTAATGTCTTGTACTTTAGGCAAATAACTACTGTACTTTGAATCCTTGCAAACATATTTCATGTCATTAACCACATCTTTTCCCACCATATCTTTCCAATAAGAATGCTTCTTAGGGTTAATATTAACATGAGCTAAACCTGTACACCTCTCATCAAAAACTTTTGTGACACTAATTGTGATTAGTCGATTTGACACAAACCCACTTTGGCACAAACCTTAAGGAGGTTGAGCCTTGAATCTGCCACTTGAGTTAAATCAGTTCAGGAGTTTGGTGTTTGGGGCTGGACTCTGAATAGTTGTCATGTTTGTTAATATTATGGTTTATATAATGTGAGGGAATGGCTCGCGTGAATAACCAGTTTGGGCGGAGATGACCTTGACTCCCCCACACAATTTATGCACCTTCAGGGTGTGTTGGAAATTTCACCCATAAATTGATAATAACTGGTGGAGAACATACAGATGCCTGAGCAGGTGATCTGTTTGCCTGAGGTTATGACAGCTGCGTAGTGTACCACATCAATATTGTATATAAGCTTTATATAATTACGTTCCCTTTCAAAAAATATAATCTACAATTGGACACTAACAACCTGGTATTTTCATGGTTGAAACCAGGGTCCTTAAAACGAGCATTCTGGATATTTGGGAATTGGTTTGAGAATTGCAGGAAACCAACCTACAAAGTAAGAGTGAATTTAAACATTTTCAACTGATCCAGGATATTAAATCTCAAGACAATATGGCTGAGAAAAATGTCTTGTCCATGTTGATTTCCCAAAGTGCTGAAAACCCTTTACCCATGGATATACTTCTTACACTGAAAGTTACTGTGAATCATTAAATTAAACCAGGCCGTATTTATCAATACTGAACAATTGTTATAAAAGGGAAATACAAAAGACAGCTGAAATCATTGTATATTTAGGCAAATGCGGTTTGGCTGCTTCTATTTACTGTATTTGATGATTTTAATGGACTGAGAGAGCAAAACACAGGTGCTTGTTTAGTACTGCATGGAACAAGTGACTTGATGGCCAGCAACAAAAGCTGGTTTTTCAGATGGCAACACAGGTTCTGTTAGCAAATTACACAAAAGTTTTCATCGACTGACTCTTGAGACCATTGAAAGTCATTGTCTTAAAATTGACGCTCGTGAAGGATTTGCG
>JAAILG010019179.1:0-14465 GCA_012026655.1 Hydrolagus affinis
AACATCATTTTCACTAAAATATAAAGATTATTATTAAAAAATAATGTTTTTTTAAAAAAAACTAACCAGCCTTCACAGCACGTGTCTGTCAGAAGTGGGATTCGAACCCACGCCTCCAGAGGAGACTGCGACCTGAACGCAGCGCCTTAGACCGCTCGGCCATCCTGACATGGGGTATGGGCGCTCACAGCCGTCTACTTCACTCTGTGAGAGAGAGAGAGAGAGTGTGCGTCACCATGGTTACGGGGCGCATTGACGTTACGTTATTGAAGTTACGGCGCTAACGACAGCAGCGTGTAATCAGCTCAGTCACTGCTGTTAATCAAACTCGGTCAGTTCAAACCGTCTCCTCAGAGGACGCTGTGTGAATCAGGCGGGGGGGGGGGTCGGGTTATATCACGTGGTTTGCGATGCGACGGTTTAATCAATAATCTCAGGTGAATTGACTGACGCCTGTCCATCACCGATCCCGCAGCCAATCACCCGACCACCGCCCGCCCACTCAGCACAGCCGCCCCTGCGATTGGAGCCAAGCGACAGCCTCTCGCTGCCGATTGGCTGAGAGCAACGTCAATCATTGTTGCCGCAGCCTGAGGAGAGCCTGACTGACGTTCGTTCCCTGTGCAGTGACTCTCGTGCACGGTGGAGGTGGTGGGTTGAGTGACGTGTGTCAGCTGGACACTCAGCAGTTTGATTACACAGCTGCCCTGGTCTATTGTGGTTTACACAGGGTCTCAGTGGGGTGTGTGTGTGTGTGTGTGTGGGGGGCCATTTACCAGAGGAATGAATGCTTGCTTCTTCAATGTTAACCCCCCGCGGTCGGTCGCACACTCCCACCTCACCAAGCCAGTCACCAACCTGGGTGTCTTGCTCGGTCCTCGACCATCTTTCCTTCCCCCACATCCAAGCAACGACCCTCTCTCACCTTCCCCCACCTCCGCAATATTGCCCGACTCCGCCACTACCTACGAGTCCCTCCGCCTCACCCCCTCCCTGGCCTCCCTCAAGTCCATCGGTCACCCCGAATCCCAACCCTTTTCCCTCCACCCTCCCCAACGCAACCCCAGCTCGGGTCTGAAACAATGACTATCCAGAGCCTTGGGACGTCCTGATGTGAAAGGCGTTAAACAGCTGTCATTTTGTTGTTGTTTATTCAATTGGCGTCACGTCTAGCCGACCAAACATATAGAACATTCGCTGAAGCACTTTGAGGCGTCCAACGACCTGATAAGGCGCGCTAGAGAATGCAGGATTATTATTTTTTATTATTTATTGCTGAACTTTCGCATTGTCAAAATCTTTGTGAGCTCCAACAATGATGGCTCGATGGTGATTATGAATTGCACTGCCTGGGTTGGCTCTCCAGAGATCCAGCGCAAACTGAGAAATAGAAATTTTCCATTGAGTGTCATTTTTTAAAAAAAAACATTATTTCACGAGCGGTTCACATATCCACTCATTAATATGATTGCAATAAACGCACAATTTATATAAAAAAATAGTAAATTGGTCATTTCAATCCACGACTGCTTGTAGGACACTGCTATGTGCAATTGGCTGCGGCATTTCGACCACAAATATACAATCAACTCACTTTACACTTGTGAAGCGCTTTGAGATGTCTAGAGGACATGAAAAGTGCCATATCAAATGCAAGGATTATTATTATTTATAATAATTTATTATAGTAATTTTTTTTAATAACGATAAATAAAAGTGGGTGGAGAACCATAGAAATGTATGGTACAGAAGGCTATTGGCCTCAAACTATCTGCTTGATTTTCACCTAAAATATAATAAAACTTAATTAATCTAGCACTTTTCACGTCTTCTAGATGTCTCAAAGTGCTTCACAGAATAATTATACTGTAAACAGTATGTTTGCTTTTATTGTATATCCTGTCTCCCAATGTGAAAGGCTCTGATTCAAATGTAATCCTTATTATTATTTAATCTATTAATATTTAAAGTATAATCTATTGTATTTACCACACAGCCACCCCTCCCACCCCACAAAAAACAACTGCAATTGTATTAGATACCCAGGTCACCACCACCACCCTTCATCTTGTTTATTTGGTCTTTAAAATAATAACCATATGAAGCTGCAGACAGACAGACAGACAGACACAGCCCTGTGAGGACTGAGTGACACAGAGAGGGAGGGGGGGGCAATACCGATCACATGACCTGACTGAGTCCTCAGCTCCCACCCTCGCGATATCTGATCTCCCTAGCGACAGCGCGTCACTCGGCCACAATGGCGTCCTTGACAACGGAGGGTGTGCGGCGCGTGGCTTCTCTCCAGGTAAAGCCTGTGCCCGCCAGGCCCACCGTCCCCTCAGTGCCACCTCAGGGTGTGGGGGCTGGCTGCTCTGGTCTGGGGCCTGCAAACTGGGGTCAGGAGGGAGGGAGAGGATGGAGGGAAGGGTGGCTGGGGTGAGGAGGGGTGGGGAGGGGGGTAAACACACACACACACACACACAACAACCTGTTTGCTTTGCTTCACTGAGCTGGCATCAGCTTGGGATCCATCAGCCAGGAGGCTCCCTCCTCCTCCTCCTCCTCCAGTTTCTCTGACTCCATGGCTGGGCGGTTGGTTGAGTGTTGGGTTCTGTTTGCCCAATAGGTTTTTGATAAATGAATGGGGGTGGGGGGTGGGGGGGAGGGCATTCATTCTTGGAACTATGTTTAAAGCAAACATCACTGTCAAGAAAGCAAAAAAAAAGGTCATCGCTAACCTCGGATGGAACAACTGTAGATCACCGTGACATCTGGCAGAGGGTCAAGCATTCATTGTTGCAAACGTCATGCGCGATTAGCCATGAACCAGCCACCGTAACCAGTGCTGGAATGACTGTGCGTAAATAAGGAGTTTGCGCTAATCGTACACAAGTATAGGACGACTGACAATAAAACTGCTGATATGTGGCAATGATTGTCGACCCTTGTGGGCCCAAACCCATGGTAGACTTCGTGTTTCGCTCACAAAATATACGGTCAATTCACTTTGAGACGTCTCGAAGACGTGATCAGGCGCTATATCAAATGCAAAGGTTATTATTTGTAGTATTACAGTAAAAGCCCGTTTATCCGGCATCCTCGGGACCTGGCCAATGCCGGTTAAAGCGTGTGCTGGATATTCAGCCGAAAACACACACACACACACACACACAAAAAATAATGATACATTGTGCCGGGTAAATTCCAGTTAATTGAATGGGGACCTTTTTTGCGGTTATATGGAAGTTACGGTTGATCCGGTCACAGATAAACGGGCTTTTAGGTGGAATATAAAAGAAAATATACTACATACATTAATTGGGAATGATGGAATATGAAGAGAGAATTGAGAAATTATCTCATAACAAAAACAAAAATTTGTATTTATATAGCCTTTCATGGTAGGAGGACATCCCAAGGTACTGGACACTGAAGGGTTTGCCCCCAAGCTGGAGTTTGGAGCTAAGTGGGGTTGGAGGCAGTGAAGTAGACGGTAGGAAGATGACCAAAGGCATGGTCAAAATGGAAGGTCTTGAGAATAGTCAGGAAGGACGAAATGGAGAGGGCAAGATGGAATCTTAATGTTCAATGTTTTTCAAGATTATTAAGGATTATGATAGGAAAATAGTGATAATTTATTTCCACTGGTCAGCGAGTCAGTAATGTGAGTGAACCCATTTAACAACAACAACTTGCACTTATATAGTGACCAGCATACCATGTAGCGACTCAGAGCACTTAACTTAAAAATAATAATAAAAATTGGTGGCTTTCAATTCATCACTGTTTGTGGGACACTGGATTATTCTTAATCTTATACAGTCAATTCATTTTACAGTATATTCTGTGAAGCACTTTGAGACATCTATAAGACGTGAAAAGTGCTATATCAAATGCAATGATTATTATTATTATTATTATTATTTTACCCAGTTCTCGCTCCTGAGTATCCTACTTCTGGAAACATGGGCTATCACTCCAGGAAAATAAACAAGGCAAAAAAGTATCACATTGTTACAATATTAATGTATATATTGGCTCAAGTATAATTTTCTCAGTGTATTAAATACCATTATGATAAATAAGCCTAATGTTAAACCTGGGATCTATCTTATACATTTCTATATATAAAAAATTGTTTTAGATGATTAACTAAGGGTGGGAACATACCACCAAAGCATGATGTGTCATCAGATTGAGCAAAATGGTAAGATGCCTGGGAGCAGGTTGGTTGAACAGAAACTGAGATCACTCAGGTTTTTCCGGAAATACCTGTGGGGAAATTCTAGGAAAACATTGCATTATCAGCTTGTTTTGTGAACTCTTTTGATCTAGTTATATTTACTCCAATTTGAACCAGTTATCCTTGCAAATATTCATAATAATAAACAATCCTTGCATTTGTTATCCAGTAGTTCCAAAGGGCTTCATTGAATTTGACAGTGAAATGTAATAAATGTGTATTTGTAATTGAATTCAGCAGCCAGTTTGTACACAGTAATGGCCCACAGTAAATGAATAACCAATTTTATTTAGGGATTGTTACTCAGAACATTGGGAGAAATTGATTTTCAGTATCACAAAAAATTTGAACAGCTTGTGTTAAATGTATTTGTAAAAACAAATTTTCCCTTGGATTTAGAAAGAAGATGGTCGTTATTTTTTAATGACTTTGCTGAAAATGGACTTTGATGAAGATAGAGATTTAAAACCAGGCATTCTTCTTGACTATCTGTACAATGCCATTATGTTTGCTGCTGAGAAAGGATTTCCCTGGCCAATTGTCGCACTGTCTGCACGTTTTTCTGAAGAACTACTTGAAGAAACTATGGGTAATTATCTTTTTTTATAAGCTAGATTTAGCTTTGAAATGTATCAATAGGTACTCCTGAATAATGTCTTTCAAGGAGGGAAGAAATAGCTACGTCAGACAAAGTCACAGACCAAAGTTGTTTAATTAGCACAATTATAGTAAAACATGCTATGTATTGAATTACTTAGCATATTATTAATAAAACCATTATTTGAAATATAGTGAGAAAGATATTTTTCGCCTCAGAAACAACAACTTGCATTTATGTAGCGCCCTGCTGGGCGGCATCTCAGAGCACGTTACAACAGCAGAGCCTGAGACTGAGACAGGGGGAGGGGGACGGTGACTGTAGGCGCAGTCGAAGAAGGAGGTCATTAGGTGCAACCTGAAACAAAGTGGGTGAGAGAGTAAATTCCAAAGTTTGAGGACGTAATGGCTGAAAGCACGGTGGAGCGAAGCATTCGGGGGATGAGGAGGAAGGACCTAGTAGAGCAGAAGCAGTATGCGCAGCTGTGAGGAGAGAGGAGGTTGAACACGTAGCGGGTACCGAGGAGTGGAGGGATTTAAACAGTAGAGTGAGGATTTTGAAGTCGATCTGCTCTGTGACAGAGGAGTTTGGCAAGGACTGGGGTAATCAGGGTATGAAGTTTGATGTGGGTGAAAATGCAGGCGGCGGATAAACCTCTTCACTCCTTACCTACATTTAATAATAATAATAATATTGGTTGCGATAATAATAGGTTGCAATAATATTTTGCCCATAGATATTCAGTCAATTCACTTTACAGTGAATTCTGTGAAGCACTTTGAGACATCTAGAAGATATGAAAAAGCGCTCTCATCAAATGCAAGGATTATAAGGATTATTATAATAGCAGAGGGAGGGATTAAATGTGAATCACAAAGGCATGATATTGTTGTTGATTATTGCATTGATCATATATTATGGAAGTAATATATGCAGTGAGTCATTGGGAGTAGAGAGGTGAGAAATTAACGTGATTCCAGAAATTAGATATGTAAATTATGAGAAAAGATGATAAACTGTTTTTTAGGTGTCTGAAATGACGTATTCAAGATTATGAAAGAAATTATTATTATTTATTATTACTATTATATTATTATAATTAATCAAGCTGGTTCATACAAATTATTCATTCTACAGATACCTGTGGTTGAAGGGTTCAAATATCAGAAAATACATGTTAAAAATGAGCAAACTAGAAAGAAGGGAAGCCAGGCAGAACATTTCACAAAAGGGAGTTAGATTGCAAAATAAGGTACCACAGTATGGTACTGTACAAATTACTTCAAAAGATACAAGACGCGTTTCAGGAGAGAAAAGGTAGATAAGGAAGGGTGAGACTCTTCAAAAGGAGGCAGGAGTCTTGGGTTTGATGGTGTTTTCCTGTTTTCTTGTAGTTTGGAGAGTTGTTCCATTATAATAATAATAATCCTTGCATTTGATATAGCGCTTTTCACATCTTATAGACATCTTAAAGCGCTTCACAGAATATACTGTAAAGTAAATTGACTATATTTGTGCAAAACTCAACAGCCAATTGCACATAGCAGTATTCCACAAACTGTCGTGGATCGAGTAACCAAATTATTATTGTTTTTTTGAGGGATTATTATCAGGTATGTGGAGAAAGAAAACTTGCCCAAGGTTTCACCTGCTGGGAATCGAACCCAGGTCTCTCGCTTGCGAGGCGAGTGCTCTAACCACTTATGATCATGTATTTGATACACTACCATGTAGTGAATAGAAGTGAATGATTAATGATGTCTGATAGGCCTGAGTTCAGTCATTTTTCCAGACCTTGTTAGAAAGTAGTTAGATTTTATGCCCATTTCATTGATTTTCTTTATTTGTACCTTTTGGCTGAATTGAAGCTACCTAGTTTTTACAGGTTCCAGTTGGAATGCCATTCTAAACCTCAGCGCCTTGGGACATCCTCCCAACGTGAAAGGAGCTCTATCAATGTAATTGTTTTTGCTGTTGTTGTTTTGTCTTCTTTATTAGCTCATGTTTTTATAAGCTAAAATATTCTCTTCATTCGGAGATATAGTGATGCAAATGCTACAAATCTGAAATAAGAGAGAAACTGATAAAAATGCAGTGTTTCAGTGAAAAGAAAGGCAAATTATCTTCTCGGGGGACATTCTGAAAAAAGGTATAGACCAAAGCAATATCCTGTCTTTTCAGGTGTGTGAATTTCCGACGTTCCTTTCATTCATAAACAAATTTCTTAGAATCCGCTGTTTTATCAGACCTGGTGTAATTGAATATCTCAGAAGCATGGTAGCATCAAAATCTGCTTTACCTAGTGTACTGCAGGGTACCAGTGGCACTCGGGTAGTGTAATCCCATAGTTTCTTCATCACACTTCTTAGGTTTTCTATTCTCAAAGACTGCTACCCATTTCTAAAATTTCCATCATACAGTAAATAAACAAAAGTTACTTAATTATGGTTTTCCATTTTTAGGGTTAACTATCACAGACGCTGTTGGGATCCTGAAGAAGAAGTGTGACCAGTACCAATATACCATGAAGCCTATGCAGTTCCAACTTTTAGTCAACTATTCCCTTGAAACATTGTTCCAACATTATCGCCTCTATCAGTTTGTTTTGCTTGAGGCAAGAGAAATGGACCAGACCATATTTAATCTTGAGGTCTACGTTCCCCAAAAGCCACTTCCACTGAAGGATGGGATAGAAGCAGATGTTTGGATATATGAAAAGCGCATATCTGAACTCAATGAAGCTGAGAATCAGTTACAGACTGAGCTGTTAAGTCTCCGCCAAACCTTGCAAGTGGAAAGTGAACGGAAGCTGGAACTATTTTATCCACGTCTCAAACTTAAAGATGAAATTGTGCTTGAAAGCGGGGTGAGTAAGCTCTTTCCTTTATTTAGAGGCACAACCTAAAGGCAGTGCAGAAAAAGCACAGAGAATGATTTCCAATGTTAGTAAGAAACGATAAGGCAAAATAGGACTCTTCATTCTTTAGAGAAGATGGTTCAAATGGTTCAGATGGTTGAGAAGATGTAATTTTGTTGCTGTTCAGAAGGACATCATGGAAGTGTACACAATTTTAAATGAATTGAAAAGTAAACCCATATCAATACTTTAGGATGCATCAAGACAGAACAGGAAGATATAACATTAGAGTTACAAAGGATAATTTCAGGACAGTTATCAGGAAATTATTTGTTCCCAGATGGTAATTAATGACTGGAACAGATTTCCAGGAAAGTTGGTTGACAACAGGATACTGGACTCATTTAAAAAGCACCTTGAGGCTGTGATGGGAGAAAGGATGCTGACATTATACAAGATATGGAATCAGCATGGCCTGGCTCACCTTAAATCTAAATCTTATTAAAATCTTATTAAAATTATTAAATTACTATAATTTTTTTTAAAAAATCTGCTTTTTAAAATAGTTTATATCAGTGCTTCATTCTGCAAGGATATCATTAATCAAAAGATTAAAATATTATCAGAATTAAAAAAACAAAATTGCATTTATATAGCATCCTCCATGCCGGAAAATCTAAGTAGCTTCAAATCTGAAATAAAGTCAAAAAATGCTCAGCACTTCAATCAGCACCTGGAAAGGAAATTAGTCTATTGTTTTAAATAATACTGTATATAGATAATGATAATGAATTTTGAAAAATAGAACCTTGTGTAGAAGGAAACCTCCAATAAATGAATTTCTGGATAAAGCACAGAAGCTACCATGCAGTAGGTTTCTTCACAAAGTGATTGCTCTGAATTTATACAAGCAAAGTTGAAAGTTTTCCTCTAACTATCTGACATAGTGCTGTCCTGGTTTAATTCTGTGGCTCAGCATGATGTAGGGCAGTTATAAAATCCAGCGAATGAATCCTGTTTTGAGATGGTGGTTTAAAAGATCAAGCAGTTATGTGAATTTGTTTTCAACATGAATTTGTTTTAACAAATCTTTCCACGTTGAGTTCCTGATTTAAACGTATTGTTGGTAGGTGAGTCGAGATTCCTCAAAATGGGAACTGAAAATGGATATAAAGAAAAACCTTTATGCACATATTTCCACATTCCTTTTAGTTTACCTTCATTAGGAATATAATGGTGCTTCAGAGTCTGTACACCAAAATAACCTATTACTGCAATAATAATAATTTTTTTTAAAAACTTACATTTACTTATGCAGTATCTTTCACTAAAATAAGTGTTTTTAATTGCTATTACAGAATGAACATTGTTATCTAGGTCCTGGTTTCAGTGCCTTGGGACGTCCTCCCGACGTGAAAGGCGCTCTATAAATGTAATTTTGTTGTTGTTGTAGGTAATAACGGCAACTAATGTGTACCCAGCAACATCCTGCAAACAATGGGTTGAGAAGCCAGTTAACTTGAATTTGAATACTGTGCTATATCTGCAAGCTACTTTTTAGCCATTCAGTGCATACAGCAATGTTGCATAATTACTGTAAATAAAAAAGGTAGTAAAAACACATTTAAAGTCAAATTATTTTCACATCTTTTGAAAATATATTTAAAAACATTTCTTGAAGGTCTTGAACACAGCATGTTAATAGATACAGTGGTTCATTGCTTGGATATGTGAAGATGATGAAGCTGTTCTGTGTTCACATTGAAAGAAAACTAGAAACCACATATTAATGAGTGTCTGGAATTAGAAGCTTCTGAGCAATTCCCTTTTGCATTCTATTTTACAAGTTTGACACCAGAGGGCAGGACTGCTCAGCCTGAACACAGCTTACACACAACGTCTAATATATTGGGAGATACGCATGAGTTGTCTGTCTTGCCACAAACTGTAAGAGATCATCTCTGGCCTTTTGAGACAAGCGATCTGACATTAAGTCTTGCTGTGTTGCACTGTCCACACAACACATGAGGCAGACCGCACCAGCAAGGTGTAATAATTAGCTTGAATGTATACAAATATTACTAATGAAAAAGCATGGTATGAATTAATTGCATTATCCTCCTTGAATTAATCTGCTTCCCAACCAGCGAGATGGTTATTCTGGTTCACTTGGTCAAACATTTGTCTGTATGCGTGTGAAAAATAAAGGCAAATCTCAACAAAAATCCTGCTAACTATCTCTGATGAGTAATCTAAATAAAACCTTTTTTAAAAAAAAGTACAGCCATAACAAAATACACCATACACTATTCTCCACGGAACGTCAAAAATCCAACCAGAAATCACTATTCTTAAAGATTACTTGCCATTCCCAGCAATCATGTGAAAAGAAGGTTTGCAATGCAAACAAGATTTTTTTCTGTAGCTGCAAACACAGCTTAGCAGCACACTAGAAGTGGTATGGCTAGTCCTTCCCTTGGCTTTGTGAATCTTAAGTACTGTATAAACTCCAAATCCCACCACTCAGATTGTCACATTATCGTCTTGAGGTGGAAACTCCTCCCGGATCCAGATTAAGTATATTTAGTTAGCATGTCAGAACATGCAGAAGTTGACAAATGCTTCAATGCATCTTAATTTTGAAACCAATTTTCTGTAAATTATTTTAAGAACCACAGCAAAGTGGCTTCAGAGGACTGAATTTTATGTTGCCAAGTTCTGGAGTCCTGTAGCTCAGCACTCGCCTTACGAGTGTGAGACCTGTGTTTGAATCCATGAAGGTCAGGGCGAAAACTTGGGCAAGTTTCCTTACTCCACATGCCTAATAATAATCTCTCCAAAAAAGACCTAGAATAAATTGGTCATTTCAATCCACACTTGCTTGTGGGACACTGCTGTGCG
Source organism: Hydrolagus affinis (assembly GCA_012026655.1). Taxonomy (NCBI): domain Eukaryota; kingdom Metazoa; phylum Chordata; class Chondrichthyes; order Chimaeriformes; family Chimaeridae; genus Hydrolagus; species Hydrolagus affinis. The sequence continues at coordinate 10,603 of JAAILG010019179.1, forward strand.
CAATTGGCTGCCACATTTTGCCCACAAATATACAGCCAATTCACTTTACAGTATATTCTGTGAAGTACTTTGAGACATCTAGAAGACATTAAAAGCACCATATCAAATGCAAGGATTATTATTATTATATTATTATTCTGCACACTGAAATGCTACATAAATAAAGTAAACTGAGACACAGACATTTGTGCTTTAAATTGAATTCTTTTAAAGAGTTACATCAACTATGTAAGTATTTGTGAGATACATCAAATGTTTAGGCAAACTCCTTAACTATTTTGATTCTAGCTGAGTTGCTGCTAAATAATTGTTAGAATAGTAAACTTTGCATTCGATATAGCGCTTTTCACGACTTCTGGACATCTCAAAGCACTTCACAGAATATACTGAAGTGAAGTGAATTGACTGTTTATTTGTGGATTAGATAATAATTATTGCATTGGAAATAGCAAGTGTAACTTTGAAATATCTCAAAACCCTTCAAAGCTGTCAAGTATATTGCCTTTGTATTTTTAAGCAGATGGGGTAGCCAGTTTGTGCATTGCAAGTAAATGACCAATTTATCTGAAAAATTGTTTGCCAATGAACTGAGAGAAATGCCTTTCTCATTTTGAACAGTGCCAAATTACTTCATGCCCTCTCACCACCCTACCTCTCCATCCTGCTCACACACCAGTCCTCTAGCCATCACATTCACTCACCTGGCACGAACGTTCAGCATGTCTCTTGACCCTTCTGTTCCACTATCAGAGATTGTGCTATCAATTAATATTCGAAGCATATTAATTGATAGCACAATCTCCGATGGTGGAACAGAAGGGATGCCTCCAGTTTCCCCCTTTTTGAGGTCCTGTCTGCCCTGTTCAACTGAGGTGACAGCAACAAAATTAAATTTTTAGAGCGCCTGTCACATCAGGAGGATGCCCCAAGACCCTGAACAGTCAGGGGTCAGTACCTGAGCATGCGGCTGGGGGTGCAGGGTTGGGATGAGGGAGGACAGAGAGATAGGAGGGCAGCCGAAGGCATGGTCGTATGCTGATTCTTAAATCACCTGTGGGGTACCCCAGGGCTCCATCCTTGGCCTTTTTCTTTTCCTTGTCTGTTTGCTCCCTCTGGGCAATGTCATCTGCAGATTTCTACACGTATGCCCTTTTTGGCCATCTTCAAATTGCACTTCAAGAATTTCCTCTTTGACTGTGCCTATGGTCAGCTCCACTTTATCCCCAGCTCAGCTTCAAACTGCCCCAAAGTTAAGCACACTTAGGTGCCCCTTGTGTGAATGGTGCTATGTATGAGTAAATGTTGTTGTATTTGTTGTTACTGTACTACCATGGGATTTTGAATCTCCTCTACTGTAATGGGACTAAACTCGCATGGTTTGAATCCTACTTAATCAACCTCCTCCATTTCATCTCAGCAAATGGCTTCTCCTCCCACCCCGCCCGGTCACTTGCATGGTATCCCTGAGCTCCATCCTTGGCCCTCTTAATTTCCTTGTCTATTTGCTTCCTCTGGGCGATGCCATCTGCAGATTTCCACATGTTATTCTGATGACACATAAATCTACTTTGCCTCCTCCAGCAGCAACTCCAGATCCACCAATGTTCTATCAGTTTGTCTGGCAGACATCAAGGCCTGGAAGAGTGTAAACTTCCTGCAGCTGAACATGGACAAGGTGGAAGCGATTTTCTTTGGCTTCACTGTCTTCAATGTCTTCACTCCTGTGGTTCTAAACTCAAACTTCCTGGGCTCTTTCAGGCTCACCTCCTATCAACCTGTCCGCTCCCTTTATTCAGCAACAACAACAAAATTACACTGGCCTGCTCCAAATCTCCCACCTGATTCGCCCTACCATCGATATTGGACATTTTGTCTCCCTGCCCAAACCCTTTGGAACTAAATCCCACAATCCCTTTGGCTTGCTCTCTCCCTTGCCTCCTTCAAGGCCCGACTCAAGACCCTTCTTTTTGACTATGCCTTCAGCCTCTCTCCTACCTTTCTGCCCTCTCTCATCCCAGCTCTGCACTCCCCCTCGCCTTTCCCTCTGCCCCCATGTTTAGGTCCTCTCCCCTGACTGTTCAGCATCTTGGGACGTCCTCCCGACGTGAAAGGCGCTCTACAAATATTATTTTGTTGTAACAGTACAGACAGAACCTCAGACAGGACTCCACCATTATTGCACTGAAATATAGTATCATCTTTAAGCTAAAAATTCAAATGTGCGACACATAATCTTGTGCCTCAGGGCAAAGGGTATGACCAACAGAATTAACTTGACATGTGTTATAATCTGCATGTTATAATCTGCATGTTATTTAATTAGTAACTGGTGGACAGCCTTAGACAGCTTGGTTGCCTAGGAGAGAATGTCACGGCGATTAAAATCAGATCATGGCAGAGAACTGTGTGTGTGATGGGGGTGGTGGTCAAACAAGTTAAACTAAAAGGCATTGTTAGTTTGATATTTTCGTGTTGATTTGTGAACTATTAGTTGACTGCAACAATCTTAACATTCATTTTCAGAAAGTAGAAAACATTGTGAAGGAGGCCCAAGACATACTAATGAAACTAGCGTCTGAAATTCTGGAAAACGTGATCAGAATATCTTTTGAAATCTTAGATTTAAAGCTTCAAAAGCGATTACTCCCACTTCCAATCAGCAACGCCAATCTTTATAAAAAACGGACAACAAAATTGAAAAAATCATGAATTGAATGTGAAATATTTCAACTATTCAATTTTATTAATTATTAAAAACATTTTACATGACAAAATTGAGTTATTTCATATACAGAAAATGATTTCAGCACATGGAGACTAAGTGATTTAATCACAATTATCATCATCTGCACAATTAGTTGTAATTTAGTGATTTACTTTTCTTTCACCTGTTTACGTTTCAAAATGATCATATTATTGAGTAAATTGTTCAAATAACTTGTCTGAAATCATTTACATTTTCAAATGAATTAAAAAGGAATTTAGTGAAAATAAATGATTTACCACACGACCATACTTACAGCAATCTTATACCAAATATGCTATTTCTCATGGAATCATTCTAGATTATCAGCTTTTGCCAACTATTCATAGCTGATGGAAATAATGTAATTTATTGCTTTACAGCAGTCTGTTGTCATGTCACTCTATTGCTTAAACATTATGGAAGTATTAGTACCTTTGTAAATTCTTTAATCAGTAGAGAATCACAAAGTCAAATAAAACTTCATTAAAATCATTAATTTTACAACCTGACAAATGTGTAGCACATTGTTTATAACAGTATAATAATAAATCTTGCATTTGATATAGTGTCTTTCACTTGGAAGGAAGATGCAAAGCACTTCATTGATTTTCTGTGAAGTGTATTGATGGTGTATTTTTGAAGCTTAAATGTTTTTGATGGGAGCTTACCCAAATTAAGATATATCTAGAATGTCAATACATTTTGGAAGTTTAACTTTGCTGTACTTTATGAATCATAGATAATCAGTTCGGCTAACATTTAAGATGTAACTTTGGAGCAAAACAAAACTTTCTTAATGTCCTGTTGGGAGTCACTGGTCCCAGATGATGTTAATCAGTGAGGATTTGTTCCCCAGCTTGACATGAGCACACGTCCTTCCCTCAGTCTGGTGACTGTAGTAAAACGACTACAAACATCCTGGTGGAGAGGTAATGTGGACTAGAAACAGCCTTATCAGGCAGGAAACAGAGAGCTCCGGCCACATCCGGCACTTCAGACTTCAAATTCCCAAACTCAGGCAAACACTCATTGACCATGATTAGACCTTTTCGTTCCTTGTTACGGCAAAATCTGTTAAACAGATTTCAGTGGAAGCTCGTTTCATGAAATGCCTTTA
>JAAILG010019180.1:0-14434 GCA_012026655.1 Hydrolagus affinis
ATTAGGGTCCAGGGAATCGATGGGCAGCCTTATGTGGTGCTGAACAGCAACAAGGAGGGGCAGCTGCAAGTGTATGAGCCTTCAACTGGAAATGGCAGCGTTGATCGAACTTTAGCTCAAGACAGTTTCAAGCCATATCCTGGTCCCTTTGGTGACTACGCAGGAGAACCGAGAAACAAACTGTCTAAGAGTGGCGATTTCCCCTCTCCCGAGATTCAGTGCCCCAGTCCTCATCGACCGTCTCTCCCCCCAAAACTGCCCACGCCTTATCCAAAGGACCACAGAGAGGAGGCCAACAAGGAGCAGATAACCTCTAACCTACTGAATTTTCAGAAGCATCCTGAAATTCTAAAGCCTTATGATCCTGAGAAGAGCCTTTTCAAACCCAACGGTCAGCCAAACGAGACTGGTATTGGTAGCAAGATAGTGACTTCTGTTCCTCCTTTTATACAGAAGAGAGAAAGCAAGCCTTTTCATTCCTTGACCGGGTCTGAATCTCCAACCAGGTTGGATATCAATGCAGCCGGTTCGGCGAAGCCCAGCGGTGAGAAGGGCCTCACCGGTAAGTTCGCAATGCTCGGGGATCCCGCCAGGAAAGTTCCCGCTCCTCCCGGCAGCAAACCCGACCCGTTCAATCCTGGCAGAAGGTGCCAAAGCAACGTGGACGCGGAAGACTCCAGGCGAACACGACCGGATTTGCTCCCGTTACGCCGGCAAGACTCGGCTGGGAGAGCCCCGGAGATTCCCCGGTCCCGCTGCTCCTCGTCCTCCACCCCGACCTCGGTCTGCTCGGAGAAGTTCCTGTACAAACAGCGATCGGAAGAGGCCGAGGAGGAGCTCTATGCCGAGAACGTCAACCGCCACGAAAACCGCCGGTACATCCCATTCAAACCGGGCACCGGGCGCGATATCGACACGGGCTCCATCCCCGCCGTGGACGAACTGATCGGGAAGTTCGACGAGAAAGACGGACAGCAGCAGTGGCGAGGGCGGTCGGCCGGCCGGAGGAACCGCATTAAACCCGAAGATCGGAAGCGCTCCCGGAGCGTGGACAGCGCCCTCCCCTTTGCCCTGAGGTGCAATTCCGCCTACCTGGACGAGCACAGCAAAAGTCGCGGGAAGTCGAGCGAGCGCTTGCTCAGGCCGTCCCAGTTACTCCGTCAAAACGCAACATCTCAAGCTCCCTCAACACCTTCTCCTAGCGAGGAGCAGCCTATCAGTTGTGTTGACGGTAGCCTCGATTGGCGTGATATGATCCCTGGAAAAAAACAGTCCAACCACAGTTATGGTTGTACGAAGAACCCATCTCAGACTGAAACGACCGGAGTGGCTAATGTACAAAATGCTGTGAAATCATCCACACTACCAGTGGGCACCATCAGCAAGCCTGACCCTGAAAAGAAGGAAGTGGCTTCTATCACACAGATAAAGACCAGCACACTGGCACTCTCCTTTTCTGGGAGCAGTAGGAATTCCGGTCCCCACCACCACCACCACCACCAAAGACCAGCGATCACAAATCAAACGGCCTGCGATCGTGACGTGCAGGTAAGCTTCCGTCCGAGGTGCGAGTGTTGCACTGCAAAATGTGTCACCTCGGTAACTTTTTGAATTCCTTTCCAAACGCTGACCCAGTTATTATCGCGGGAATCCCTTCAAATGCGGAACTGCTGGAGACGACCTATTTGCTTCTCTGTCGCAGGGTCAGTAAACGGCCTCATAGGGAACACTCAGCGGGTCAGACAGCATCTATGGAGAAAGGAAAAGTGAGTCAACGTTTCGGGTCCACGACCCTTCGTCAGACCCAAAACCTGGACTCGCTTTTCCTTTCTCCACAGATGCTGGCCTGACCCGCTGAATGTTCCCAGCGATTTCTGTTTTTGTTTCAGACTTTCAGCATCTGCAGTAATTTGCATTTTGTTAACTCATTGCTATTCTGCAAGACACAGGGGGGGAATTTTGATGAGGCTTAGTGGTACCTATTTGTGGATGTCGCTCTGGTTAACCTTCTTGTTTCACCTGCAAAATACATGGTACCGACACTTTACAGTATATACTGTGAAGGCACTTTGAAAACCGTCCTCCAGATGTGATAAACTGCTATATCAAATGCATAAGGGATACATATTCTTTATCCCCTCTTTTCTGAAGATGGTAACACATGTTGGGATGCAGTTCCTTAGGTGCAGAACGGCCAATTCCTTGTTTGTCTGTGAGTGTACAGGCCTTGGCACTGGTGTGTTTATGATGGGGGTAAACCCACAACACCCAAGACTTGTTAATGGAGAAAACAGCAGGCAGGAACCTGATGCGCTCTTAAATTTATGACGCCTGTGTTATTCCCCACCCCCACCTCCTAAAACACAACAGGAAGGTTTTCAGGTTCTGTCTTTCCATCGGTTAGTTGACCTCATCCAAGGAAACGACAGGGAATCTTTAGAGTAAACATCTTTTCGTTGGTTTATTATTTTGGTGGATGATGTTCGTCTTAAGGCTTTTCCTTCAACTATTTAAGGACCTTTAAACTGCACACTTGCTTAACTAATTGCTCTTATTCAATGGTTTTCTAGGTAACTCCTGACCTTTTGAAAGACCAGCAAACCAATGAAGAGACTGCGAAGCAAATCCTTTACAACTATCTTAAGGAAGGGTTGGTATCTGAAATAAAGTTATGAAAGTTGAACGTGTTATCTCGGCAGTGATGTTGAAAAAGGTTTATGGAAAGAAACCAATAATTTGGTCACTCAATTCACGCCTGTTTGTGGAACACGGCTGTGCGCAACTGGCTGCTGCATTTCGCCTACAAGAGACACAGATTTAAATCCGATTTAGTCATGTCAATGTAAAACAACAACAAACTTATATTTGTATAGCGCCTTTCACATCGGGAGGATATCCCAAAGCGCTGAAGTATTTTGAAATTAAAATAATTTTAATCTTTGCTAAACGTAAAATGGTGCTTATCAATTATTTAAATTCTCTTTAGTATTTAGTAATGTGAATTCATACTTCTGTATAGATTATACACCAGTAAATACAAATTTATAAATTTGTACAAAGTTGATAGCAAACAGATTTAATCGACAGGACATTCTACCACTGACTGGTTCCCAGTATAGGTTTGCTTTGATTATTTTTTCACTTGGGTAATATTAATGTGTTTTAAGGCACATATTTGCACATAGCTGGCAAGTAAATGGTTTGAAGAAATCATTTGTAGGGTTTGGGCGAGAGAAAAATGTCATTATTTTCTATTTCTGGCTGTAATTTCTTTGACATCCAGAAGTTCTGTTCATTTCCTTTCCTTTTGTCTCCCGCTCAGCACCGCTCACAAAGACAGCTAACAAATGGAAGTCTCCTCTATCTAATCGCTCACAAGAATTATTTTAATGAGATTTTTAAAATAAAATATTCTACCACTTGTCTCAGACTAAAGGCCACAGTGCATTCCTAATTCATGGACTGGGATCATGATACTGCCCCACACATTCCCTTTCCCTTGAATAAGCACAGTCGAGGGTTTGAAACCCAACACATTTTAATTATTTGCCCAGTTGACTTACATTTCTAGCTCCGTGAAACATTGACACTGTAAATGTTAAAATCGGCAAGTACACAGCAACGGGCGCATGATGTGTCCACATTACAGGCACTCGGTATCAGCATTGCACACCTTACAGCTCACATGCACTCAACTTAATTTTACAGTGCCAGTGAGTGTGTGGTAAAATTTTAACACGACAAGCATTAAACTCAATGTTAGTTGGACTTTAGTCTTTGTGAACAGAACTTTCAAGGTGGCAGAGTGACTATGAGGAGAGCTTGAAACGACTTCAATTGGATAGGCTTTTTAAAAACAAAATAAAACGGGAAGCTTTGGAGTGGTTTTCACAATTACAGTCTCAATTAAAATATGATTGATATCTTTAATAATCAGAGCCTTTTTATTTACCATATCACCAACGCTGTAGCCCAATTTGCGTCCTTCCGGTTTTTCTGTTTTTTCTCTTTGCTTGCCTCTGTATCTACAAAGTGCCACAAGTGGAGTTTTAATGATGTTGTTGGGCTAGATAGTCATCAGCATCTGGCTATATAGTTGTAAGCCTGGACAGAACATTGGTAATAATATGATAATAATAATAATAATTCTTGCATTTGATATAGCGCTTTTCACATCTTATGGACGTCTCAAAGCGCTCTACAGAATATACTGTGAAATGAATTGACTGTATATTTGTGGTCAAAACGTGGCAGCCAATTGCGCACAGCAGCGTCCCCACAAATAGTCGTGGATCGAAATGACCAATTTTTATTATTGTGTTTTTTTTGAGGGATTATTATTAGGCGTGCGGAGTAAGGAAATATGCCTGAGGTTTTGCCCTGATCTGCCTGGATTTGAGCACCGATCTCATGCTTGTAAGGCGAGTGCTGTAACCACTGAGCTACAGGAGCTTCACAGTATTTAACCTGCTGATGGGGTCCTCACAGCTGAGCTGATGAAATCCTTGCCAATGTCTAAATTGAGTCCTTTTTTTAAAGAAAAATGCAGAGGCATAGCAGTCGTTTTAATAGAACCATAGAAATTGACACCACGGAAAGCCATTTTGGTCCATCGGGTCTGGGCTGGCTCCTTTAGGACTAATCAATCCTCCTGACAAAACTGATCAGTTGACTTCACAGCACCAACAGGAAGTGAAGAATCGTTAGCATGGCAGGCGGTAGACTGGTGGCTGAAATCTTGCGGGGTAGTTTTAAAAAGAAATCCAGTGCATTCTATTTGGTATTGCGATTTAATTTGGTTTGTTGTTTATATACATGAGTAATAAATTGAAGGTAAATCATCACCATTTCTTTCACGTCAGCTCCTTTTATTACCCCAAACCAGGCCTAACAAGCGACTGTGGGTTTTGTGCTCTGCAACGCTTGTTAGTGTGGAATTAAGAACCTCCAAAAGTCTAATTGAAAAATGCTGTGTGTAAGATTAGGCTAAAGTATTAATTTAATAAACACCGTATACCGCCTAAAGCTTTTGAGAATTGTAAGATAGTGTTGCCTTTAAGTACAGATTAGAAAACAAAAGACCGTTTGAAAATACTGGAGTTTTCTTTAAATGCTAATTTTGAATATCTTGACTCTGCAGGGAGAGCTGTGCACAGTAGATAAGAGCATATTGACACTGTTCACAGTTTTAATCCTTCATTGTTCAGGATATGAATCATTTTATGGTTCTGTGCTTTGATCAGTGTTAAAAATAACACACAATGCAGTGGGATTCCGCTGTTAGTTTGCAACAATAACATGTTGGACATTTCGCTGAAGATGGTAATTTGTATGACTTGATTTTGACTGTTAAGCTATCATGGGCCAGATGTTTACAACAATCTTAAAAAGATCTTTCAAAAAATACCACAGACTTTTTAATATCTTTCATGGGATTGTATTGTTCTGTTGAGTGAACTTCAAGTCATGCAAAGCAATTATTTTCATCTTCGTTCTATGTCACTGGAGGCAAATTCATCTCCAAATATTTGAGTGCACCAAATGGAGCTTTCTAGATATATTCTTTATTGGAGTCCTGTAGCTCAGTGGTTAGAGTACAGTACTTGCCTTACAAGCGTGAGACCTGTGTTCGAATCCAGACAAGTCAGGGTGAAACCTTGGGCAAGTTTCCTTACTCCACACACCTAATAATAATCCTTCAAAAAATAAAACAATAACAAATTGGACATTTCAATCCATGACTATTTGTGGGGACGCTGCTGTGAGCAATTGGCTACTGCATTTAGCCCACAAATTTACAGTCAATTCACTTTACAGTATATTCTGTGAAGCGCTTTGAGACGTCTAGAGGACGTGAAAAGCGCTATATCAAATGGAAGGATTATCATCATCTTTCACTAGATTAGATGTTAATTTTGTTACAAATAACTCGTTGACACTGGGATGATATTGGACTATTAAATATTCTTTTTGGGGGGCTGTTCTTTCCAGGAGCAATGATGATGATGCCACAAAGAAGAAAGTCAATCTGGTGTTTGAAAAAATCCAGACATTAAAATCACGGAGTGCAATCGCTGGCGGAGAGCCAAAAGACAAAAAAGTGAGTTACTGTGATTGATGAAGTGATTTAATTTGTCGAGGTTGATTTAAAAAGAATTTACATTTATACAGTACCTTGTCTCGAAATGAACCACACAACTGGCTGGAAGCTGGAGCTTTGATTTTGGTGATGGGGGTGGGAGTTGTGGGCGTAGAAGGCAGAGTAACTTTGTGGGGAAAGGAATGACAAGAACAACGATTGGCATTTACTGTATACAGGCCCCTCACGCAAAGTAACATCCCAAAGCGCTTGACAATGGAGCAACACGATACCGAGCGGGGGTGAGAGGGGAACTTAACCATAAACCCAGTCAAAAAACAGTCAACATTGCTGAAAGCATGGTTGGAGAGACAGATCTTAAGGCAAGGCAGAGATATTAGATCACCGTTATATTAGATCATTGGCTGATCTGTACCTCAACTTCCATTATGATCATTCTTGTACTTTGGAAGAGTAAATTGGCAGCAAAGAGCATTAAGACCGTTTTCTTGCAAAAACATTTATTCCACTGTACAAGGTGTGCTATCCTCTAAGCTTCTGAATGACGAAAGGCTAATTGGCCAAAGGACCGGATGGTTACTGGGGACCACGCCTGCGTTTGAATCAATGCCTTCGGGAGAGGGCGGGGAAATTGGCAATTCTCCGAAAACATTCTTGGCTATTGTTTACAGGGACACTGAAAGAGAGATCTTCAGCCTATCACCAGTCCTCCCAAATTGAAAGGTGCTATACATATGTAATGTGTGGTTGTTGCTATCGTTGTTGTCGACTAAACTGCCAAAGCTCTGAATGTTTAAAGACTCAAAGATAAACCTGCAGCTTTCTAGTGGCCTTATATAACAATGATACTTTGATGGAGTCATTTGAATTATGTACAACAACAACAACAACTTCAATTTATATAGTGCCCTCCATGCCGGACAGCGTCTCAGAGACTGTAGATTTTAATAGGTTTCTGATTTAGTGATACAACAACACTGGATTGTTTTGTTGCAGTTGTTTATATGTCATGCCATCGTGCGCTTAGCAAACATTTAGTACAGTGGTTTAAAAAGATCCCATGCATTTTGGATTGTGTATTAATTATTTTGTCAGCTTTTCCTGGTTATTTACTGGTCTATTCAGGTGAAGTCTGGTTTCATTCAGGAGGAAACAAGGTGCAGGAAAGACTTTGAATTCTGATTTCCCAGGAGCTTTCTATTCGGGTTGGCAGTCATAGTTTATTTACTTTAAGCTCTGTTACTCCTATCCTGTGGAGGCAAGTTACTGCACTGCGTTGAAAAGGCCGACACCATGTATGGAGTCCGACAGATGTCAAGTTGTTACCAGAATAATGAACTAGAGCACTGAGGCTGATTCTCTTCCTTCCTAATTATTGTGTGTGTTTGTGTGTCAGCATGGCTGATGTGGTAGCACTCTCGCCTCTTGAATCCGAAGATTGTGGGTTCAAGCCTCATTGCGGAACTTAGAACTCACAAAGTCCATGTTGACACGCCAGTGCAGTATTGGGCGCACTCCACTATCGGAGATGTGAACAGAGTCTTTCATATGAGATGTGAAACCAGGTGCTAGCCCTTCTACTAGGGTTTTACTACTCTTATCTCAGCTCCCTTCTCCGTTCCCTCATTCCTTTTTATTTCCTTCATACATTTGTCAAATTCCCCCTTTAAATACTGTGATTGTCACTAGCACAAAAGGAACTATGGAAAAGCCTTGCATATTCTGATAGGCTTGTGTGTGAAAAATTCCTCTTACCTCCCCCTTAATCCGTCTAGTAATAATCCTCACCTTAGGCCCCTTGTTACCAATATTTCTAAGCAGCGGGATTCAATGAAATTCTCAAGCAAGTACTTGATCAAGTGCTTTTTGAAGGGCTTGATCAATAGAGCATCACCTTGTTCATCAGTTTCACGTGTACTCTGTGTGTGTGTGTGTGTGTGTGTGTGCGTGTGTGTGTGTAGGGAGAGGGTCTTTCTTATCTCTAGTCTTGCTTGAACTTACGCTCATGTTGAACCACATTGTTCCCACTGGAAAATATTTCCACATTGGGGACATTTTTTCCATTGTGGAAACTATTAGACTTATCTGTTATATAATGATGATTTTACACCAACGTTGCTCTGTTAGGATTTACTGTATCCGTGTAAAAAATATTCTTGGAGCTGCTTATCTGAGACCAGCAGACGTATGTTACTCATTGTGTTCATTCAGTTGAGTTTGGATGCACTCGTCTCTAACAGCAAATCTGTTAGCTGTGAAATGTGCCCAAAGGGGTACATTAAATTCTGTTATCATATGAATACGCATGAGTGTTCATTATGTAATTATGTCCTGAGTCGCAAAGCCCAGTAGTACAGTTTTGATAATTCTATAGGACAACAATTTAGGCTTGCAATGTGAAGACCTAATCAAATGTTGTTACATTTGGCGATATGGCAAAGATGTTGGTAGGTTCACACTCTTTTCCTTTCCCTCGAGTGTACCTTGTGTGAACAGATCCTTATGAGTTAAAAAAAAAGTTAAATTCATGCCCATTTGTTTCTCTGAGGATGATAATAATAATAATCCTTGCAATCTGATATAGCACCTTATCATGTTGTTGAGACATCTTAAAATGTTTCACAGAATGTATTGTACAAGGGTTGTATGACTGTGTATTTTGTGGGCGAAACTTTATCTTTTGATCAATAGTGAAAACCAAGGGAGTATAACACAGCAAAGTAGATTTATTGGGAGAAAAATATTTCTCCAGTTGTAGTAAGATGGGGTACAGATTATAATGAGACTGCGTGTTGCCTCATCTGCAGTTTCATTAAGGAAAATCGATGATGTGTATTTAAATTACTATTTACTATGAAGGGAAGAGACCACATCAAAGTAAAGAGGAAATGGGAGTATGAGCCTTGAGGAAGGAAAAGCAAACAGAAATACTAATAAAGAACAATCTTCCTTTAAATTGGCTGAGATGAGTTTGTTGTGGTATTATGCATAATTTGGCTTCATGATCAAATCTTACTAAGCTCATTAGCAGTGCCATATATTTACTGAATGAAAATGAGCTGCGTAACTTTATTGTGTTGTACAGTAGAAAGTGTTCTCAGAAGTGACGAAATGCATTGGAATATTTGATGTTCTCAGTAATACTGGCTTGCTTCGTTCACATCCTCTCTCAATATCAGTGGGGGAATGCTTTGAGCTATTCTGCCCTTGCTCTCCGGAACTCCAGCCCTACATCTTGTCCCCTTCCTCTCTGCCTTCAAAGCCTTCTTTAAGACATAGCTCTTTAACACTTCTTCTCCCACCCCACCCACCAAGCTTGGGCTTCTAGTCAGTTTGTGAAGTGTTGTAAGATAAAAATTAATACAGTAAAAGCCTGTTTATACAGCACCTGTGGGATCTGGCCATTGCCGGTTAAATTGCCTGTCGGACATTCGTGCGGCCCGCGGCCGAAAACCCACCACAAAAAAATTAAAGTTCTTTAAACACACACCATACACACCAGACTAAATAACAGATAATAACAGAATATTGTATTGGTACTTATTGTTAATACTACTCTCATACGGTTCTCACCTTTACTGGTTGAGGTTTACAGTCCAGTGCGGGTGGAAAAAAACGGCAGCGTGACTTTACTAGCGGCAAGCCAATAGCCCTAGACTCTACTAGCGGCAAACCAAAATGCTGCACCTGCGCGACAATGTGGGTTATTGGCTAGGGTTATCGGCTTGCCGCTAGTAAGGCTTTAAAGACGCGCTGTGTTGTTTGGCGTCCTCCATTTTAAAAAGAATCGCTGGACTATAAACCTCAATCGCAGAATCATGGCTTTAAGCACAGCATCTACCAGTAAAGGTGAGAAGCGCAAGAGAGTAGTTTTAACAATAAATACCAATACAATATTCTGTTATTATCTGTTATTATTTATGCATTTACAAATGCTCCACCGCTATTATTCCGGATAAGTTCCGGTTTATCGAATGGGGACTTTTTTTTGGTGTGGTGGTTATACGGAAGTGCCGGTTCATTGAGTCACGGATAAACGGGCTTCTACAGTACTTGCATTTGGTATAACGCTTCTCACGTCTTCTAGATGTCTCAAAGTGCTTCAAGTGAATTTACTGTATATTTGTGGGCAAAACACAGCAGCCAATTGCACACAGCGGTGTCCCCACAAACAGTCATGGATTGAAATGACCAATTTATTTGTTTTTTCTTGAGTGATTCGGTGTGGGGAGTAAGGAAACTTGCCCAAGATGTCCTTTCTTAGTGAAAGACATTATATAAACATAAATTGTATTTGTTAAGGTGGGTTCATGATATCCAGGTGGTGTATCTTGGTCTGGGTGGGTAAGTGGCGTAAATACATTGATGTACAAATTTGTGCGCGTGTTCGATTTCTTATTCTATTGATTTGAAGAGCTCTGAGATGCTGTCTGGCGTGGAGGGCGCTATATAAATCCAAGTTGTTATTGTTGATAAATAAGATCTAAGTCGTCCTCACCTATTTATTATCATGCACTTTCCCTGATCTCTCAGTCAGCTCATCCTCAAGTAACTTGAGTCGGAAAGCCTTGTCTCCGCTGAGTTATCTTATCTAGAAGTGCAGGGGCAGTGGAGTTTGGTGTCCTCTGGGTTAAAGCAGGGAATTTCACCCAGGGTTCCTTTACCTGATTGCTATCAACCGAGTATGAGGCCACGATCTTTGTCTGCGTTTTGTTTCATCAAATGTACTTCACTTTGATTGCTGTGCTTTGCCTTCTAGGCTGACGAGTCTTCTGCTGAATTCAAAGTGCTGCTAGAGCAGAAGAATGAGCTTGAAAAGAAAGTGGTTGAAGTGGAAAAGAAAGTAAATGAACTGAAAAAAGCCCTGGAAAACGAAACTCTGGTACGATCATTTTTCCAGCGCCTCCTTCAAGGCCCGTCTCAAGACCTTCCTCTTCGGCCGAGCCTTCGGTCACCCTCTTATCCCCATTAATCCCTGCCCTTGAACCCTCGCAATCCCTAGCTCAGGTGTATGTTCTTAATTGTCCAGCGCTTTGTGACGCCCTCCTGACATGAAAGTCGCTATATGAATGTAGTTTGCTGTCGTTATTGCTAATAACTTGCACGATTTTCAGCTCTTGAGTCGTGTAAAATACTGTATGTAGTTTTCACTGACACAATGGGGGTGTTGGGGGATATGTTTTTTCTGCAGAATCAGCAGAGCACGAAAGAGCAGAAAGATAGGACTAAAGCTGATCTCAAAAACCTGGAGCAGGAGATGGAGGAAAGTCTAGAGGAAAACAATCGCTTGAGAGAACTGCTGGCAAAAACCGATAAAGAACTTCGAACTCAGCTGGAGGAGTAAGTAACTCGATTCGACTGACTGACTTTCTTCACATAGTTAACGTTGTTGTTTTAACTAAGTATAATTAGTCAGTCATTTACGAAAGAGAGACTGGGAGTCCAGTCCCCTGGTGCCTGAGGGAAAAAAGCAGGTTCAATGATGCGCTCAGTGCTAAGTCACCAGACCAGGGAGATCTCTTGTGATCCCTGACCTGGTGTAGAGTTTGCTGATCTGAGCTGGGGTAGTGGTAAGGGCTGCAATGGTTAGTTAGCTGGTCTCAGCGACCCTGACTTAAGGGTGTGCAACACACAGTGTGCAATACTGTACCACGGTTAATGACCTTCCATTAATGATTGCTGGTACTGTGCGCATTAGTGTGGGTGGGAGGGCACAGATGAAGACATCATAGAATTATAGAATTATACAGCACAAAAGGAGGCCGTTGGGCCCTTCGTGTCTGGGCCAACTGTTTGAAAAGAGCTTTCCCAAGTCAACCCCACTCCCCCGCGCTCTCCCCCATAGCCCTGCAAACCTGTCCTCCCCAAGTGATTTAAAAACATTTCAATGGAAAAATACATGGTTAAAAATGCTGTGTGTTTTACCTCTAGTACATCTGACTCCTTCTTCAGTCTGGAGTATGTTTCTGTTGGCTGCTGGTTGCCCTCCAATACACCAGCCAATTGCCCATTGTCCATGCATGACCCTCGGACAGTAAGTGTTGTCAGGGAGATCGATGTGTGAGAGACACCACATCCAGCCTGACCGTGTCCTCATCTGATGTGTGTCCTCAAACGGGCACTTTACAGCAGAACCTCGAGAGAGCGATCGGGAGTTGAAACCAAGAGGTGATCGGTTTATTACCCTCCCATCCATCCTCCCCTTTGCCCGGGATGCACCGAGGCTCATTCCAGCAGCCCCTGGCTGAAATCAAACAGGCACCTTTTGTTCTGCGTGGCTTACTGCACCGGTCCGAGTCATTACCCGCTAAGCCATCAGGGGAGCTTGAAATTCTTCTTAAAAATGTTGCACTATTACTTGGCATCGAATCAAAATGTGACAATGCTTGTCATAGAACACAAGAACACCGGAGGAATAGCAATGAGAATGGGCTGTTCAGCTCATTCAGGTCTATTTTCCTGGAATTGCCACTGAGACAGACTCTTGTATCTGCTTCCTGTGCAAGTGCCAAGCCATCCACTCTTCATCCACAGCTTATTCTTTTGCCCGAGCTCGTGGTGTTTTATTCCACAAGTTTTAAATCGCATTTAGCTTGTGATTTCCTAAGCTTCTTGTGATCCATGCTTCATTGCTTCTCCAACTCTGTACAAAACACGTTATCAGCAGCCCAAGTCCTATCTCTTCCTTTCCTCATCTTCCTTTCTCTGATGAGAGCGAATTCAGTTCTTTCATCATCTTCTGAAAGCTTAATGATCTAAGCCTTGGATACCAATCCAGTTATTCTTCATTGTCCTGTTCCCAGTGCTTTATGCTTTCAGTACGGTGGCCGGAACTGAATTCAGAAACTCTATAACATAACCACTAGTTCTCGACAAACTCTCGGTGTTGCTCTGAATTTGCTCTCAATGGGTCTTTATCACAAAAAATCTGGTGGATGTTTTTTATATCCTCTAAATGGGGCTTAGTAAGATGAAAGTTACTAACCAGCTTTGCAAAATGTAATGGCGACTTATCACCCTCTCCAAGTGTTTTTATTGATAAATCTGTTGCATGCTGTAGCACTTTAGTCTCTGTTGAATGAGACAAATTGAAGTGAAGCACCAATCTTTTTAACAGTAGCTTGGCTATTTACCTATTGAGCAAACGTATTTACTTACTTCACATTGACTTTGTTTTTCTGCAGTTCTTAAAAGAAACTTGCAGCAAACAGCTTCCTAATTAAGACTGCGTTTAAGCATTTACCAAATTCTGGACGCTGTTGAATGCGACATAAGTCGAGTAAATCTTTATCCGGGCAGAGTATCTAACCCAATATATTTCACTGAATATAGCATGTAAAGCATTTAGTCATATAGAGGCTCTGAGATCAATGTGAATGGATTACAAGGCTTTTAATCCATTTGAGAGGCTGTGATGACATCATTTTAACCTAGCAATTGGATTATTAACTGTAATCCTCTCCCAATGCTCCAGTATTATTGTATCCTCCTTCTCTCTCTCTCGCTCTCTCTCTCTCTCCCTTTTGCTCTTTCTCTCTTTCTTCCTCGCTGTCTATTTGGTTTGATAATTGGTTATGTAAATACCGGGTAATCAACATCCGGATCATGCGCTTAATTAATTGCAAGGAACTTCCGCACTGCCCACAACATTTGTTTCCTTCGAAGTATACGGGAAAACTATTTTTAAAATAGTTTTGTCCATCTTCATCTCTCACCACCAGTCATCAGCGGCTGTGTCTTTGAAGGCAAATAAAATCGGTCACTCTCATTTCATAGCTAATTGTGGGACATTGCGGTGTGAAAATTAACTGCTGCGTTCGCCTATTAATACACTGCAGCTGACGGCCGGGTGGGTGGGCGGAGATGAAGGAGGAAAAACGTATTTTTTTAAGGTGGAACTTTTTGTTTAATAAAGATGATGGATTTATTCTACTCTCAGGTTAATGCAAGTGAAGATGGAGAAAGAGCAGTATCAGAGTGAAATCAGAGACTTGCAAGACCAACTCTCTGAGATGCATGATGAGCTGGATCATGCCAAGATTACTGTCGCCAACGAAGAGGAAAAGGAAATGTTGATCATGGTAAGGGGTTGAAAATTAACCGACACGCAGCATTAATATCTGAGTAAACTGCCTCTTGTTACTTCGTCCTCCTGTTTTGGTGGGTAACACTTGGGGTGGTGGCTGTTTTGAGGTTAAGCCACAATATCTCGATCAGAAGTACATCATCTTGGGAGAGGGGACTGAGAATTGACTGAATCTTTTGAGTAGAAAATACTGGCCTCCTCCAATGGACAACAATTCTCCCTACTCAAATAAGCTGCCATGTTTGACT
>JAAILG010019181.1:0-14483 GCA_012026655.1 Hydrolagus affinis
GTAGGAGCCCGACTGTTAGACGATTGGCGGATCACTTTCCTGCGGTAGTAATCCCTCAAAAAAAATCCTTCACTCAATCCAATACTGTTTGCGAGGCACTGCTATGGGCAATTAACTGCCGTGTTTCGCCCACAAAATATAGTCATTTATTTTACAATATATTCTATAAAGCATTGAGATGTCTCAACAAAGTGATGAGGCACTATATCAAATGCAAAGATTATTATTATCCTACTCATTCTCCCCATTTAGAAGCATCCATCATAGCAGAAAATCTAAGAGGAGAGCAGAAAACTGAGCTATTCGCAAAGAAGTGATGTTCTCCCGGTGTGCTGGCTAACAAATCCCCAGTTAAAAAAATACCTGGCCATCCATTCACTTCATGGCAGTTTGTGAGAAATTGTGTGGAAATTAGCTGCCTCGTTTGCCTGCAAATGCACTTTACAGAAATCTCTGTGAAGTGTTTTAAAATGTTTGGACTTGATAAGGCATAATATAAAATGCAAAGATTATTATATTAGTAAAATTGGCATCAAGAAGAGATTATAACAACACCAAATTACATGTATACAGAGCCTTTCATGTTGGGCGCTGTATGGTGAAAACTTTGCACACAAGCTGGGGGTTGATGTGGAGGGCAAGGGAGAGTCAAAGAGGAAAGTTTTAAGATGGGCCTTTTAAATTAGTGGTAGATATAGTTCTGCATTTTACACATTTATAATAATAATCCTTATGTTTGTTAGGCCTTTCACGAAAGAATGTACTGGTATCTTAAAACGTTTCACAGGATACACCATAAAGTGTATTTTGTGAGTGAATGAGGCGGCGAATTTGCGCACATCATCCTTCGACCCTACAAACCTAGCCACTCCCTTCAGTCAGAGCATCAGCCTACTTTCTATTTTCCCAGTCATCGGCCGATGGGCTTTCAGCCATTTAGTCCTCACTATCTGGTACTCCATGGAATACCACCCATTCGTTCCCTCTCTCGTTTCCTCGTAGAGGCCTCAACGCCTTGGGACATCCTCCCAATGTGAAAGGCGCTATACAAATGTAATTTTGTTGCTGTTGTTGCCTCAGAACACTCCTTTTTGATCATACTTTCAGTCGTCTCTCCTCTCTGTGAAGTGTGAAAGGTGTATACTGTATAAATATCTTTGCATTAATCGTCAAGTGAAGACTGCCAGCTTTGCTCGATCATTTACTGAATACATTTGTAACTAGGAAACAATAAACGCATGTGCCAGGAACGATGGCAATGAAAGAGCTGTACCTCATTTATTGGACTGCTGTAAACGCCGCAAAGGCTGGGAGACACAATTGATACAGGCACTGGAGAAGAAAGAGTACTTTGATCTTGCAAATGATCTGGAGCAGGAATTCCAGTCTCTGACCGGCAGAGGCAAGTACTGTACTGGCGTTGACTTTGACTGATTTCAATTTTTTTATAATTAATTTTATACAATTTTGTCTACCTGTCCATCTGTCTGTCTACTTCCTACCTACCAACCTAAGTTTAGTCGATGAATGGATCATTATCCAGGGGTAAACATTTCTTCAAATAAATAAGAATTTGGTTACTCAATCCACGATCATTTATTGGACACTATTGTAGCAATTGGCTGCTGTGTTTTGCTCACAATATATAATTATTTCCCTTTACAATATATTCTGTGAAGCACTTTGAACCATCTCAATGATGTGATTAGGCGCTATATCAAATTCAAGGATTATTATATTATTAATCAATCAATTAGATTTTTTGGTCAACCAAGTGTCCAATATGCATGGAAACTTGTCAGCTTGCTCAATAATATCCAAACCTAGAAACTTTCTGCACAAAAGGTAGCAGGTCTGATGTGTGTTAGGGCAGAGTATCAAGGGTTATGGGGCAATGGCAGGTTTTGGAGGAGGCGTACAGGTCAGCCAGCAGTGATTGAGGCAGAATTCATATTAACTTTCAAAAGGGAACTCGCTAGATATCTAAAGAGAAATAAACATGTAAGGGGATGGAGGAAAAGGGCAGGTAAATTGGACTGAAAGGCTTGCTGTTTCAAAGAGCCAGCACAGATGGGCCAAATGGTCTTGTTCGGTGCTGTGAATTTCTATGGCTTTATCTTGGGCACCAGAGTGTGATTTAAAAAAAAACTGTTCTGCATTGGTATTTCAGTCAATTTTTTTTCCATTCAAAATTGGGAGTAGCTGCCAAATAGGTACTTAATCACTCATTTATTCATCTTGAGTGTCATAGTATTGTGGTTAAAGCAGGAATTTGATTGTTAGTCAGTTACTCAATGTTAGAGAACAGACCCATGCACTCTTTAGGTTCCAAAATAACTGAAGATACTGTATTGGCTGAAGCTGTTTTATTGTACTTATGCGAATACACTATAAGACATTATAAACATGAACAGAACAATACTACCAGGCACTTCTGTAACTGGCCCTTCCCTGTCTAAAACAGAACAACTAGAAGCATGCTCCCCCTTCCAGCAGTTCTGGACAACAGTCGCAGGCTGGAGATCTGTTTCCACCTTGAGATATTCCCCAACTGTTGTGATGAGCCACTCTTTCTCTCCTATCTTTATACTTCTCCACCAGTCTCATCATAACTAACTCAGCCAGTTGATTACTTGGACATTGTCCAGAAGGGATGTCAAGAAAGCAGGCAATTAAAAGGCCAGGTTTGCAGGGCGTTGTTATTCAACTCCTCCCTTTATCTTATCCACCAGCCTGTACTTGCCTCCCTTCTTTTCCAAGACCTTGAGATGGCTCTCCTGCTTTCTTTTCATCCATAAATCCACAATCCACCAAGGCCAGTTTAAACTGAACTAAAGTTAAAGTAATTACTGAAATTCTCTCATTAGTTAACAATTTGTGGAGTGTGTGCATTAAGGGGGAATACCTGCAGAAACCTGACTTAATTGTGTGGGAGTGTGTGTGTGTACACGTACGCACAACTACCTATATGATTGTCTTAATAATCAGATTCCTTACTTCTTATGAAGCTAATATGTTTTCTAATAATATTGCAAAGCATCTATCACAACATCAATCCAGGACTGTTTGTGGGGCACTACTGTGCGCAATTGGCTGCTTCAATTTGCTGACAAATTAGTCAATTCATTTTACAGTATATTCTATGAAGCATTTTGAGACAATACAATAAGGCGCTACGTAAAATGCAAGTGTTATGGTTATCATATTTCATAGAAACTATGGATATTATATTATAGAAATTAACAAAATGTTTTCATTCACTATGTTTATTTGACCGAATGAGCAACTTCAAATTCTGTTGTTAAAAAGTAATTGTGAAATTAATTAATTTTTCATATTTTTTTCAGGTTCTGGAATAACAAGTTCACAGCGGCTGCCCAGTGCTTCCCCCAAGGCTAAACCTTCAGCCCCAGCCCATCACAGTCCCTTCCCTTATCCACCTCCCACCTCCACCCCGGCCACCACACCTCAATCACCTGCCTTGGTTCTTCCTTCCCTACAGGAAGGAAGGGACCTCCCATCTCAGCCAGTCCTGCAACCTTCCATGCCTGCCTCTGCCATTCGATCCTCCTTCATGCCTGAAAATTCCTCTCCATTGCCCCCATCTGACCTGACACCCTCTGCACCTCAGCTTCTCTCCCCAGAATCTGCTCCTGATCTCTCCGTGGCCTCAACCAATCCTCGATCTTCCTCTCCCACCTCTACACTTAACCCCTTCTCCCCAGCACCTGTCCCTTCCTCCATCCCCTCCTCCCCAAGCCCCTCACCTGCAGCAACTTGTCAGGATTCAACTGCCACTAGTGATCTCCAGACTTCAGAGGGCCTTCCAGCTCCAGTTCTGAAGGTTTTGACAGCATCGTCAACTGAGCCTGGGGAGGTCAGCCCGAGCTCAGATCAGCTAAAAATACCAATACAAGAAATGGGAGATATGAAGAGCAAACCATCACTTGCTAGTACAGACAAAGAGACACAGAAACTGCCCATACAGGTAGAGTGGACGATGTTACAATTCCTAAATTTGTTGGCTCTCCATTCACTTGTAGATTTTGGAGGTTTGGAGACTTGGAGGTTTTGGAGAATAGTCCTATGGAATCAGGCTCATCTGTTCTTTTAAGCTTGTGCATTGCTCTATGTGTCTGTCTCCAGCCAGATCTCTATGGCTATGGCAGAGATGTAGATTCACTCAGTCTTTCAATTCAAATGCTTCCAAATTTCTTAACTTCTCGAGCTTAATATATCTAAATTCACTGATGACACGAAACTAGGAGGAAGCGTTAACACCAAGGATGACATTTTAAAAATGCAGTGCAATATAGATAGGTTAGGTGAGTGGACAGGTAGGTGGCAGATGAAGTATGATGTAGGGAAGTGCAAAGTCATCCACCTAGGTGGCAAAAACAGCAGAGCGGGTTATCTTTTTTAGAGGGGGAGAGATTGGAAAGTGTTAACGTCTAGAGGGACTTGGTATTCTTGTACACCAAACACAGAAAGTTAGTATGCAGGTGCAGCAGGCAATTAGGAAGGCTAATGGTATGTTAGCTTTCATTATGAAAGGGTTAGAGTACAAGAGTAGGGAAGACTTGCTGCAGCTGTATAGGGTCCTGGTGAGACCACACCTGGAATACTGTGTCCAGTTTGGTCTCCTTATTTAAGGAAGGATGTATTTACCTTGGAGGGAGTGCAGTGTAGGTTTACTAGGTTAGTACAGTACCTGGAATGAGGGGATGAGTTATGATGATAGGTTGACTAATTTGAGCCTATATTCTCTGGAATATAGAAGAATTAGAGGGGATCTTATAGAAACCTATCAAATTATTAAGGGGCACGACAAAGTAGATAGTGGGAGATTGTTTCCCCTCGTTGGAGAAACTAAAACCGGGGGTCACAGTCTTAAAGTTAGGGGTCAGCCCTTTCACACTGAGTTGAGAAAAAACTTCTTCAGTCAGAGGGTAGTGAATGTATGGAATTCCTTACCCCAAAGGACTGTTGATGCTGAGTCCTTGAACATATTCAGATAGATTTCTCATTCATAAAGGGATTAAGGGGTATGGGGATAAGGCGGGTAGCTGGAGTTAGAATGGAATATCAGCCATGATTGAATGGCGGGGGGAGGCTCAAAGAGCCGAATGGCCTACTCCTGCTCCTACTTCTTATGTTCTCGTCAAATCTGCAAGTCACTCTTTCCAGAATCCTTCTATATTTGCATCATCCATATTCAATTGCCACTTATGTCCTTAAAGCAATATGCAATGCTATTCTCTGTGTGAAAAGATTTATTCTAATCTCCATTCTAGAGCACTCGGTAATGACTTTAAAACCATACTCTCTTTGTTTTAGATTTCCCCCCACCACTGGAAATAATCTTTCCCTGTCTATCCTATCTAACCTCCCCCATCAGTTTACATACCTCTAACATATCCTCTTTCAGCCTTCTGAACTCCATAGAAAAAAGTCCCTGTCTATCTAAGCTTGTCCTACAACTGAATGACCAAATTTTTTTTTGAAGGTTTTCGGCGGAGTTCTCAGTAGTTAGAGCACTCGCCAGAGAACCTGGGTTTGATTCCTGGGTAGAGTGAAGTATTGGGCAAATTTCTTTATTTCACATACCTCTGTTTACCTAGCAGTAAGTAGGAACCTGGTTGTTAGTTGATTGGTGGATCGCTTTTCTGGGGATAATAATTTCATTAAAATTTTTTATGGTCACTTCAAGCCACGACTGTTTGTGAGATACTGCTATATGCAATTGGCTGCAGCGTTTTGTCCACAAAATATACAAATAACTTTACAAACAAAATGACATTGATAGAGAGCCTTTCACATTGGGAGGATGTCCCAGGCCGCTGAATAGTCAGGGGTTAGGACCCTGAACTTGGGGCAGGGAAGGTGGGAGGGGAGGAGAGATATGGGAGACAGGCAGAAGGCACGATCGAAAAGGCGGGTCTTAAGACCGGCCTCGAAGGAGGCAAGGGAGTAAGCGAGGTGAAGGGACCGGGATGGAGTACCAGAGTGTGGGAGCAGAGAGGCTGAAAGCCTGGCCACCGATGGTAGGACGGGTTGGGTGGTAGACATGGAGCAGACCGGAGACCGCTGAATGGAGTGGGTGGGCAGGTTGGTAGGGAGTCAGCAAGTCGAAGAGGTAAGAAGGGGCAAGGCCACATATTCTGTATATATTATAGTATATTCTGTGAAGCATATATTACAGTATATTCTGTTGTGGGATGAGGCCCTACATTAGGACTTTGAGCTCACAATCCAGACTGATACACCAATGCAATGCTGTATCTACTAATACACTCTCAACAGCAATTACCTATGAAGTACTTTGAAAACCTTTAACATCAATGGGTGCCAATAAATAAACAATTTTTAAAATTTAATATATTGTCTTTCATGTGAGGAGGATATCCGCTTTAGGATATCAAGTGTAATAATGACTAACCAACATTACTTTGTAGACATACACGGCAGCCAATTTTCACACAATACAGCCATGAAGTGAACCTCCACCTTTATTGGGAGGATGTTGATCAGCACATCATGACCAACTCCCTTCCCTTTTTGACTAGCACCTTGGGACGTGCTCCTGACGGGAAAGGAGCTCTATAAATCTAATTTTTGTTGTTGTTTAGTGGAGTTTTTAACATCCACCTGACCAGGCATAGATAGGACCTCGCTTTAGTATGTCACGTTAACATCAAATGCAAATATTATTCATGTTATTTATGATTGACTGTTTTATGTTTTCAAAATAAAGGAGAACATAATTATTTGCGACCAACGGGATCCTCCTGACAGCCGTCCTCCCCAGAACCCAGTCGCGGAAACAGACGAAAGCCTGGTACGTGTGAAGCCACGCGTTGTAGCACCTTCTGATCAAAGCACAGCCGCAAGTACAGTGCCAGCAAATTGGTTTAGGTCTTCTGGTTCAGTCCCAGAGCAGTCGGATGAGAACAGTTATAATGAGAGCATTCAGAAACCAGGGGTATTGCAGCACATTCAGTCAGATAACCGGGCTTCCTCCAATGTGACACCCTGTTCAATCAGGTTAAGCGAATTGCAGATAAGTTTAAGTACTGTTCAAACTTCAGGAAATGATAGCATTGCAGCCAGCCCACCCACAGAGGTCTGTTCCAACACTGACCCCAATACCAGTGGAGCCAGTCCTGCAGACAGCGATGACAGTGTAAATTCACTCAAGGAACAGAAACTCCAGGCATTGCGAGGCTACCAGAACGACAACCTGGAACACAGCATCTATGATGTGAACGAACCGTACCTTATACAGGCAAACTTTGATGCAGAGAAGAAACTAGGCAAGATGGTTGAAGGTCGAGTCACTGCTGAGGAAGGTGTAAAGATCAAGTCAGGTTCTGAGTTTGAGTCTGAACCGCTCTCTGTCCAGAGGAGCACAACTGAGGTTGCACACGGTACCCAGCCTGATGCCGAGATCAGTGATGACAAAGGAGCCATTTCCACACAACGTACTACATTGCTTGTTTCTACTGACCATGGCTCGGAAGGAATAGGTCAAGTAATACAAGGCTCTGTCAGGGGGTCAGATGCACCAGAAGTGCAGGTCTCCAGGAATAGAAATCAACAGGGCGTTTTAGACAAAGGACTGATCGTAAACTGGCGAGTTGCTTCAGAAAGTACCTTCAATCACGACCCAGCCACCCATGATGGAGAGGCATTGCCTATTGCTCGCGGCAATATTTCTTATAATCTCAATGGATCCAGGAGTGTGTCCCAAGATGTAAACGGTTACACAGCAGGCATTTCAGAGAGTGGTGGGTTTCTCTCTAACGGAAATGATGGGAGTAAGGTTCACTGCGTGGGGGAAAAGGGAGGCGAGTCATGTGCTGAGGACATCAGAGTTCACACCGGCCACATAAATGAAGGAGCCTTTTCTGACAACCAGGCAGGTAGCGACCGCAGATTTGCAGCAATGCAATTGACTGATCCGAGCACAGGCAATTCTGGAGGAGGTTATGTTAACTCCATGTCCAACGTACCCCAGCCAATCGTCAATACATCTGGGCAGAATTCTGCTGTGCTCTCTTCAGCTTCTCAAGAACGGTTAACTGGCAAGAAACCGGTAGAGTCCAATAAGGAACCACCTCACTCATATTCCATGATGCGTTCAGCGACCGTTGTTGCCATGGTAGCATTCGTCATTGGGTGCCTGTGGAAATATTGTCGCAAGTAGTAACTCGCAAAACATAAGTCACATTTCCACCTAACCTTAGTCTGTTGAACCATATTGTCTTAAGAACAACAGAATTGTGGATGATTCTTAAAGTCAGTCTTAATTTAAAGTTCACCCACAAGACAGATAGTCACCACACTTATGATATATCTTGTGAAATGCTTTGAGACTTCTTTCTGATGTGAAAAGCACTACTATCATGGAATCATAGAATTATACAGCACAGAAGGAGGCCATTCAGTCCATCGTGTCTGTTCTGGCTCTTTAAAAAGAGCTATCCAAATGAATCCCACTTTACGTGCTCTCCCTGAAGTCCTATAAGACAACAATAAAATACAACAACAAAATTACATTTATAGAGTGCCTTTCATGCCGGGAGGATGTCCCAAGGCGCTGAAAAATCTGTCCTCTTCAAATTATTTACTTCTCTCATAAAACTTAATTATCAAATCGGCTTCCACCACCCTTTCATGCAATGCATTCCAGATCTGAACTCACTGTGTGAAAATACTTCTCCTCACCTCTGTTTCTTTTAACAAATATCGGTATCCTCGGGTTACTAACCAACCCGCCAGTGGAAACAGTTTCTCCTTGTTCAATAATTATGAGGGGATTCGATATCCCCTCATAATTATTGAAACTTCTATTAAATCTCCTCTTAACCTTCTCTGCTCCAAGGAGAATAATCCTAGCTTCACTCTCCTGATAACTAAAGTCCCTCATTCCTGGTACTATCCTGGTAAATCCCCTTTGCACCCTATCCAATGCCTCGACGTACTTTCTAAAATGTGGTGCCCAGAACTGAACACAGTACTGTACTCCAGCTGAGGCCTAACTGGTGTTTTATAAAGGTTCATCACAAGTTCCTGACTTTTGTATTCTATGCCCCTCGCATTTTTATCTACCTGTCCTGCCACTTTCAAAGATTTACTTATATGAAACCCAGATCTTTCTTTTCCTTCACCCCACTTAAGATTCTGCCATCTACCTTATGCTGTCTCTCCTTATTCTTCCTTTCACAATGCATCACTTTGCACTTCTCCACATTAAAGTTCATCAAACTTCACTACATCAAATGTAAGGATTACTGAATTATTAATTATTACTGAAGCTGAGGCTTTTAAAGAATTATGGAAAACAATAAAAATGTAAGAGCTTTCCACAATTCTACACAATCCTTAATTTTAACACAAAATGATCTCATGGACGGACTAAGGCAAGTTGAATTTGGGGCTTTTCTTCTTTAGAAATCATGAATGTTGATGTTTTAAACAGTAGTGATTTAGATTTTACAATTGTTTTTACAACGTTTTGGTGAATGATTTAGGACTGTTGGAAAAAACACTTCTTTGAAATATACAATAGAGCATGAGAGACATTTTATGCTAATTTTTTAATTTAGTTGCATATCTACCATTACGTTACTTGTGTGTTAGTTTGGCGCAGTGGTAGCCTCTGATTCAGAAGATTGTGGGTTCAACCTCCACGTCAGGACTTGGAATCACATAGTTTAATGTGACACTACAATGCAGTGCTGGGGAGGGATGTTGCATTGTCGGAGGTGCCGCCCTTTGGATAAGTTTAACCGAGGTACCATCTGCCTGTTCAGGTGGACATTAAAGATCCCATGGCACTATTCGAAAAGGGAAAGGAGTTTCTCCTGGGGTTCTGGCCAAGAATCCCCCAAACAAAATTGGTCATTCACTCCATGGTTGTATGTAGAGCATTGCTGTGCACAACTGACTTCTGAGTTTCACTCATAAAATACACAGTACCTGCACTTTACAGTATATAAATCCTAATAATAATCCTTGGATTTGATATAGACTTACCACATCTCAAAGAGCATCACAGAATGTACTGAAAAGTAAATTGACTTCAGCGCCTTGGGACGTCCTCCCGACGTGAAAGGCGCTCTATAAATGTAATTTGTTGTTGTTGTTGTATGTTTTGTGGGCGCTCAACGAATTGCAAGACACTGTATGAAATGCAAGACTTATGGTTGTTATTATGATGATTATTCTTCACATTGTTGGAGGAGC
Organism: Hydrolagus affinis; assembly: GCA_012026655.1. Classification (NCBI taxonomy): domain Eukaryota; kingdom Metazoa; phylum Chordata; class Chondrichthyes; order Chimaeriformes; family Chimaeridae; genus Hydrolagus; species Hydrolagus affinis. The sequence goes on from JAAILG010019181.1 coordinate 10,249, forward strand.
TCTAGGTGTTAAACCCTCCCGAATCCAGCCCCAAGTTAGGGTGCAAACCTTCAGCTGCCCAGGGCCTTGGTAATTCTTCTGACGTGAAAAGCTCTATATAAATAATAAATAATAATAATCCTTGCATTTGATATAGCGCTTTTCACATCTTATCGACGTCCCAAAGCGCTTCACAGAATATACTGTAAAGTGAATTGACTGTATATTTGTGGGCGAATCGTGGCAGCCAATTGCGCACAGCAGTGTCCCACAAACAGTCGTGGATTGAAGTGACCAATTGTATTATTCCTTACTCCACACGTCTAATAATAATCCCTCCCCCCAAAATAATAAAATTGATCTTTTCAATCCACAACTGTTTGTGGGACATTGCTGTGTGCAATTGGCTGCCGCATTTCGCCCACAAATATGCAGTTGATTCACTTTACACTATATTCTGTGAAGCGCTTTGAAACGTCTAGAAGATGTGAAAAGCGCTATATCAAATGCAAGGATTATTATTATTATTATTATTACTATCTCGCTCCTCAGGCCGCTGAAACCCTCATTCTTGCCTTCATCACATCCAGGCTCAACTACGCCAACGCCCTGCTTGTCAGCTTTCCCAATTACTCGCCTTATAGACTGCAGATAATCCAGAATTCTGTGGACTCTCAGCACCTTGCTTAATACTTCCCCATTTTTATCCATTAGTCAGAGCAGGCAGCAAAGGGAATGCAAAAAGCTTTTTGCATGGTATGCACATTGGCCAATGCATTTATCATTAAATGCATTTATCTAACGTTTAAATGTTATTTGCCAGTTTTTGGCCTGCTCTGACTCCTCCACAGACCCCCCCCCACCCCATACACACACCCAATTTGATCTACCTGTCCTGATGTAAAATGTAAATTTAACTTTCTTTCACTGGCTCTACAATTCTGGGACATTAATATACAGGAGGAACAGGCGAGGGGTCCGAGTAGACTCTCAGCACCTTGCTTAATACTTCCCCATTTTTATCCAGCTCTCCTAATAAAGACCCTCTGCTTCCTTCCTTCCAGCCAATTCTGAATCAAATAAGGCAGCAACTTTCTCAAACAGGGAAACGGTTTGAATGATTCAAAGCATGTTTCTATTTGCTTCTCGTCTGTGTCAGCCTGCCTCATTCGGAAGCATTCTCACATCTGAGTCAGAAGGTTGTGGATTCAAACCCTACATAACAATTTCAAGTTCATACCTAGGCTGAAACTCCTGTACAGTATTGGTGGAGTGCTGCATTGTCAGAGGTGCTGTCCTTCAGAAAAGCCCTTAACCTAAAACCCTGTTTGCCTGTTCAAGTGTTTATAGCACTTTTCCAATTGAGAAGGAAATTTCTCCCAGTGTTCTGGTTGAAGAGGAGGGTCTTGAGGCAGGACTTGAAGGAGGCCAGGGACAGGGCGAGGCGGAGAGACTGCTGGATGGAGTTCCAGAGGTTGGGGGCAGAATGGCTGAAGGATCGCCCGCCAATGGTGGGGTGGGTGGGTTGGGGGACATGGAGCAAGCCGGAGCCTGCTGAGCGTAGGGGGCGGGCGGGTTGATAGGGGGGTAGGAGATTGTGGATGTAGGGTGGGGCGAGGCCATGAAGGGCTTTGAATGCGAGATGTATAAAGGCAAGTTGCGGTTGTTGTAGCACAGAGAGATCATTTAGTGACATAGTGCATCCCTCTATAATAAATTCCCTTCAACACATGTAATTATATACTTAAGTAGGCCATATCTTACCTTGATTGGCAAACATTTTAAGAACTCTCAGGAAGAGTTTTTTTTCCCCATTATCTTCTAAATGTAAGTTCCTTTTATTAATTTTTTGTTGAAGATGCAAGCTGAATAGTGAAAGTTGGCATATAACCTGGAAGTCATCAATTTAATGTTTTTCCCAATTACCAGACAAAAGTTTCTGGTATGAATTTCAAGTTGTAATGACTTACTATGCATTTGCAGAACAGAAATATGATAAGAAGCTTCGTTGATGAGGGCTGAGATTGATTTTGTCCCAAATTTTGGGAGACATTTCAAACTTACGTAAGGCACAACAAATACAAAGGGATAACTGAGTTCACATCTGGTATATGTGGCCAGTAAATAACTGATGTTTTAAAAAGTCTTTTTGTATTATATGAACCAGCCAATAATTAATTGCTTTTGAAATGCCACAACAATTTAATGAAAAGGTTGTTTTGGAGAAAACCCGTTAGTAAGAGCCTCAGTAAACTGCTGGCTAGTGGGTGCACTATGGATCCACAGCTAATGTGGTACAAATCCCATGTCAAAACTTTGAGCTCATAGTCTAGGCTGGCATTCCAGTGTGATGTTGAGGGAAGTGCTATATTGTTGGACATATTGTCTCTTCAGTGAGATGTTAAAATTAGGTCCTATCCACATGTACAGATGGATTTTAAAGATCTTATTGGAACGATTCCAAAAGAAATGGGGAGATTTCCTGGTGTCCTGGCCAATAATTCGCTAGATTAAAAAATTGGTCATTCAATACTTCAGTTATACGCGGGATTCTGCTGAGCAAATTGACTGCTTTGCACAAGTTGACTCACCTACAAAAGGCAGTCATGACACTTTTAATGCTTTGAGATACTAATGTGATAAGATGTTATGTTGAATACAGCACAGCTATAATGTACAGTATTCCACTTTAGCACAATTTCATTAATAACATGACAGTCAGTGCAGTTTCAAATGTGCCAATGTGTTGTCAATTTCTATCATTAAATCTTGGTTGCACTGCGACCCAGTCGCTTCATGTGCACCAGCTGGTATTTCACACTGAAATGGCTGACATCTAGTTCATTTTAGTTGCTATTGACATCACTTCCTATTTTCCTATACATGTGCAAAGAATTAAATAACTTCAGCAGCATTCCGTATGACCGAGAAATTGTCCACTTTAGCTTGTTTTGCTAAAACAAAGTCGGAGTTCCGAGTCATTTGGAGTCCTGTAGCTCAGTGGTTAAAGCACTCGCCTTACAAGCGAGAGGCCTGGGTTCGATTCCAGGCAGGGCAAAACCTTGGGCAAGTTTCCTTACTCCATATGCCTGATAATAAATCCTCGGAAAAAACAACAATAATAAATTGGTCATTTCAATCTACGACTGTTTGTGGGACACTGCTGTGTGCAATGGTCTGCCACGGTTCACCCATGACTATACAGTCAATTCACTTCACAGTATATTCTGTGAAGTGCTTTGTGACATCTAAAAGATGTGGAAAGCGCTATATCAAATGCAATGATTATTATTATCAGGTTACCACCAATGTCACTTGTCGCATTGGGCATAAAACAGAAAGTGATGGCGTGCTCTCTTCGCATTAGCTGATTGTGTGAATGCTCAGTTATACAGTACCTACGATATACAGTACTGTACAGTACTTTGCTATAACTTAGGTTGTGATTTTATGGATACAAATATTGTGTTATACTGAGTCTGCACTGTACAAGTTCTTTATAAAACTTCCAGTTCAGACTAGTCAACATCACATGCTAAAACACAGGCAATACGCAGGTCTCTGCTTTTCTTGCTCATTGTTGAGGCACTTTCTGCAGAAAGTGTTGCTAATATGACTTCAGAAAGAAAGGGACATCACTGTTGTAACCTGGAAGTCAACCATTACTGTATTGTGCTTTGTTTTAGCACGGCATCTGAGACGTTGGACTCAGTTAGTCATGTTATAATGGGATTGCCCTGTCCTAAACCACCATTGAGAACGGCATGTGAATAGTATGAGCAAATATTGTAATTACACAATTATTTTTACTTTAGAAATAAACATTCTAGTTGCACTATGCTAAGATCTGACCCAGCAATAAATAAACATTTTCAACACAATTTGTAGCTTTGTTTCATCAGCTATTTCTTACATATTTCTTAATTTCTCGAGTTCACCATCACATTAACACTAATTTCTGTACCTATAGTACATGGTAAACTCTGAAGTCCTAGTATGCTAGTCCTTGCCTGGCTCCATTGGCTTCGTATTGCAGGATGGATCAATTTCAAGATCCTCGTACTCACCTACAAATTACTTCATGCTCCAGGATACTCCCTACCTCTCCAATCTATTCACAACAACAACAACAACAAATTACATTTATAGAGCGCCTTTCACGTCGGGAGGACATCCCAAGGCGCTGCACAGGGGGAGTGTGACCCGAGCTGGGAGGGGAGTGTTTGGGCGGGGGTGAAACACAAAGGGGAGGTTGA
>JAAILG010019182.1:0-14461 GCA_012026655.1 Hydrolagus affinis
ATGTTGTTTGTAACCTTAACCAGGGCAGTTTCCGTGCTGTGAGCAGGGCGGAAACCTGATTGGAGGGGTTCAAGGAGTGAGTGAGTTGAGAGGAAAGAGCGGAGCTGGGAGGCAACCACTCTTTCAAGGACCTTAGATAAAAACGGGAGGTTGGAGATGGGTCGGTAGCTTTATGGCTGCAACGCATCAAGGGAGGGTTTTTTCAGGAAGTTAGTAGAAAGTGAGACAGTGAAGGAGAATGGAATGGTTGATAGTGTCAAACACAGGACAAAAATACAGGATGGACAGGTAACTTGGTCTCAGAGTATCTTTGATACTGAAAATGCCAAGGACATATACCTTTGTGTCATTGCCAACTGAAAACAGTGTCTATGGTAACTGGAAAAGTAGTGTGCTGACCATTCTGTTTTCCTATCTTTCACCTTCTCAGATTGGCTGCAAGCCACACCAAAGTTCACCGTAGTATACACACACAGCTTATATTAACCAAGCAACATTCATATTAGAGGATACAACAGAATAATTTCTTGCAAAGTCTGCGTTTAGCTTCCCTAATACTATTCAACTATTTGCCAGTTCTTTCTTCGCTACCCAGCACAATCATGGGAGGATAAAAAAATCAATACCTCCATTGTCAGGCAAGATGTGATGAATGACACGTATAAATTTTATTTTTTGCGGTTTTCTGAATAGCCAGCGGTTTTCTTTAATCTGACCAATTTAATTTGAATTCAGCTTTAAACAATGCTACAGTCCAGGGTTTGTCAATGAATTCATAAGAAACTCAATTTAAACGATTTGTTTACAGATGATGGTAGTTGAGCAATTCTCTTCAGAGACAATATTATGCCTCAGAATTGGATGATGAAGCAGCAAAGAGTGCACTTTTCACCTTAGCACTGATGTGTGGGCTTGATCACATGAGAGCCCAATATCTGCTACATGTCCAATGAGGTTTGCTTGTTATATCTGGCAGCTGATGAAGTATTGATCAAAGGTGAAGGAATCGTGAGACCAATTTACCTGCATCTGCCTTGAGGGAAAATTTAATTTTTCATTGGTTTGACTCATGAAATAAGTATTGTCATCAGAAAAACAAGTATTTAACCATTGTTAAAACTGAACAACTGTGAAAACAACACAAACCAAATAAAATAGCAATAAAGTTATTTGTTGTAAATATTATCGTGCATGTCCAATTTTTGTTGCTCTAAAGGGAAGATTGGAAGGTTACTTGGACAGAGGTTGATGGTGACAATAATCCTTGTATTTGTTTTGAGTTCTCCTTGCATCTCAAAGCACTTTACAGGATTTACTGTAAACTGCGACGACTGATGACTGATGTGTATTTTGTAGGCGATTTAATCGGGTTAGAAATGGCTGTTAACCATGTGGGAAGAATAAAGCAGCAATATCTTACGAATGGCAGATTTCTTTATGGTGTAAATACAATAAAACTCACTTAGTTATGAATCAAACAAATTGCCTAAGTCGTACATGCACACAAGACCCATGCAGTTCCCTTTCAGAACCACTTAGATTTCTTTGCACTATTCATGTTAATCACCTCTTAATTCGTACGCCACTCCACTATCCTCCATTACGCCTGCACTTACCGGCTGCATTGAATCGATCTTGAGAAATGTCTTCCTGATCTGTCAACATATGAACAATTGCTGGCTGCCTGCATTGAATCGCAGGAACTGTAGTCTTGACCCATGCACTTACCGGTTGTTGTGATGAAGTACCGCGTGTACTTATCAGCTGCATTGAATTCTGCGCAGTATAGATTATTGATTAAATCAAATTTTATACGAATTTCCATTTGCCTGCAAATCAAACCTTCCGTAAGTATTTTAAATGTTATGATCCCGACTGATATGACTTATGTGAGATATACTGTTGAGTACAGTTGCCCAAAAGAGGACAGTGTACTGGGGATGAGGTGGGGAATTGTTGAGGGTTAACAGTGAAACATGTATGTTTACTAACTTTTATTAAGAGGGTGTAATCGTAGTTATTGAACCTTAAAAATGATGGTTTAATCCAATGTAACCTTTGAATGTATGTAATGGTTGTCATAAGCATTATGGGTAGTAAAGCCTTGATCAAGCCATGAGACCCAGGGACAACTCGAGTCAGCAGATCTCAGCGGACTGGATGAGACCAGACGATATCAGGAGAGTAGGATAATGAACAGAGAGAAAGTAACCAGAAAAATAACGGAGAGACTAGTTCAAGGACAGAGTACAAGGAAGGTTGGTACAGGGAGATACGTTACAGTAACAGTTTGTCTGAGCAGGAGAGGGCAAGGAAAGCCAAGCCAAGGGTATTCCACTAAAATTAATAGAATTCGCAGGACAGAAGCCCTCAAGTGAGAATGATGACTGGTTAATTCAATGAAGAAGACCAAAAGGTCACAATCAGGTACCGATAAGCGAGACATGTAGGAAGGACCAGGTTATTGCCCGGACACTGATAAAAGGTGTAAGAATAGGAACTAGAAAAGGATTCAATCAATTGACTCTTCAGCCAGCAGACTCTTCAGTAGAAGAGCAGGAGAACAGGAAAAAAGAGCTTGGGCACATAAGGTATAATCTGTGTAGGCTCTAAAATGGGATTCAGAGACCAGCAGCCGAATCACTAATCCAGTTGATCACGTTAATCAACTGACGAGTTGCACGGGACGAGGCAAAGAATTTCCATCAAGCAGACTAACTGACTAACTGACAAAGGGTGTCTACCAAGACCTTGTGAAGGGAGGAAAGAGAACAGTGCCGAGGCTGACGAGGGAGAGAAAGTGAGAGTGTGCTAAATCTACTGCTACAGCAGCAGAGACACTGTGCAGAGGAAAAGAGAGAAAGAGTGAGAGTGTCCTGCATCTATGGCTATGGCAGCAGAGACACTGCCTAGAGGGAAAGTGAGAGAAAGAGAATGAACAATCTGTCCTGCAGCTACCACCATAGCAATAGAAATGTCATCCAGCCGAGAGAGCTGAAAGGGTAGAGCGAGAGCTGAACTGGAAGTATACTCCAATCTTGGGCAGAATATTCTGGCTTCCAGGCTGCCCCCACAATCTCCCACATGCACCCAGCTTATGGTCACATGGTAATCATGGATAATTTTGATTACAATTAACTGATGCTTTCACCATGTGTGTATGTTGCATTCCGGTTGTACTGTAGCTCAGTGGTTAGAGCACTGGCCTTATAAGCGTGTGACCTGTGTTCGAATCCAGGCAGGTCAGGATGAAACCTTGGGCAAGTTTCCTTACTCCACACACCTAATAATGAACCCTCAAAAAAAAACACAATAATAAAATTGGTCATTTCAATCTGCGACTGTTTGTGGGACACTGCTGTGCGCAATTGACCACCACGTTTTGCTCACAAATATACAGGCAATTCACTTAACAGTATATTCTGTGAAGCACTTTGAGACAGCTAGAATATGTGAAAAATGCTATATTATTATAGCGTTATTATTAATAATTATTATTATAGGATTATTATTATTATTATTATTTATTGGTCATGTAGCTGCCAATCTGTGCACAGCAAGATTCCACAAATAGCCATCATATGACAACCGATTTCATTCGGCGGAATTGTTGGCCAGAGCATCAATAGGAAGACCCTTCTCTTTTCGACTAATACAATTCGCTTGAAAATGTGGGATAGCATCTCTAACTATACAGTGGTTCCCCAGTTGCATGCTGGTTTGTCAGTTCAGACTGTGAGCTCAATGTCCTGATATGCAGTTTCAACATCCTGTCTCAAAAGTGAGAGTGCTGACACTTGAGCCAGGCTGACGCTTAAATGTTTGTGTATTTATCTCAGGATATTGTGGCTATTGGCAGGTGTAACTTTTATTGCTTCATCCTGGATGCTGTGATAAATTGTCATGCGGAGAAGGGCTTCTCTTTAATTTAGTGAAGCTGTTGTGGCTTCCACAGAATGCTGTGTTAGGATTGCTGCATTGCCAGAAATGCCGTCCTTCAGATGTCTTCAACTTTGTGCACCTGACAAGAGCATTTCACAGTTAGATTTGAAACATATCATATATTTAACCCTGAAATAATTATGTTGGTTGCCATGGATACTCTATATGAAAAAAAACAAGGTCTATCTTACATCTGGGTACATTCTTGTTTTGATTATTCAGCTTGTTTGTATCGGTGACAATTATTTTGTGTTTATGTTTTGAAACACTATATATGAATAGCAAATCTGATTTAAAACGCCACTATCTGTCCCACTTTTCTCATATAGGGAACAATGACATTAATGATATGTTCCATTTCACAGTGCTTTCTATATGATAAGAGAGGTTGTTCCTGGACTCACCACCAAAAATCTGTTCAATCTCATTTGTATGCATGTGATGCATTTCAAGCATTTGTGATAAACTAAATGTACACATGACAGGGTAGGGAATAGAAGGATACAGGAGGGAGTAAACAGTGGGTGGAGACTCATGAGGAGAATGACTACCGACATGCTAATTGTTTCTGTCCATAAATGTAAATCTATGCAAATTATATGACCATTATAAGTTATTACAGTACTTCGGATTCTGGAGGAGAAAGCTACAATTATTTAATTATCAGACGCACACTCACTCAGTCAGTAGTGTAATAATAATCATTCCATCAGCACCTAATCATGCCTTCAAGACGTCTCAAAGCACTTCACAGAATACACTCTAAAGTTGAAATTAAAACATAAGAACAGAACACATAACACAATTGCACACAGGATTGTCTCTCAAACAGTCGTTAATTGAGTGACCAATTTTTTTAAAATAGTATTTTATAAAATAAATACGATAAATATCTTACAAAAAGAAAGAATTGTTTATTAAATATTATCTAATAAAATATTGTTTTAGTATTCTTGCCTCCGAGTCAGAAGCTTGTTAGTTGAAGGTCGACACTGGGATTTAAGATTGTAGTCTCTGCTGATTCTGCTCCCTGTACTTTACAACAACAACAACAACAACTTGGATTTATATAGCTCCCTCCATGCCAGACGGCATCTCAGAGCACTTCACAAAATGGATCCTCTGACCGAGCGAAGGGGAGCGGGAAAAAGGTGAAAAAAAGTGCGGTCGAAAAGAAAGGTCTTCAGGCGCAACCTGAAATTAGGAAAGGAGGGGGTGAGGCAAAGGGAATGAGGAAGGGAGATCCAGAGCCTCGGGGCATATTGGCTGAAGGCACGACTGCCGACAGTGGAACGGATGATTCTGGGTACAAGGAGGAGGTCAGATCCAGTAGAGTGAAGGCAACAGGTACAGTTGTGAGGAGAGAGGAGGTCAGACAGGTAGGGGGTGCAGAGGAGTGGAGGGATTTGAATACAAAAGTGAGGATCTTGAAATCGATCGGCTCTGAGACAGAAAGGCTGTGGAGTCTGGGAAGGACTGGGGTAATCGGGGAGTGAAGTTTGAGAATGTAGGCAGTGGAATTTTTAATAACCTGGATTTTATGAATGGTGGCGGAAGGGAGACCGGCGAGGAGAGCATTCGAGTAGTCCAGCTGAGAGGTGACAAAGGCATGGACCAGGGTTTTGGCAGCTTTTGGGGTGAGATATTGGCGGAGCCCGGCAATGTGTCGGAGATGGAAGAAAGCAGTGCTGGTAAGGGACTGGATGTGAAATGTGAAATATTAAACTGAACAGACCTTTGAGTAACCAAATAAAATCTATTTGATGTGTTACATGGGTCCAGTCATACAGCAAAGAATCAAAAGTGACCACATTTTAGAAATTCATAGTATGCAATGGAACATAGAGAATTAGATTTCCATCCTTTTAATGGATATGCTGAAGCTAACAAGATTACTTCACTAAATGAAAGTTACATACTAAGAAAAACAGATTGTCATATTTAATTAGAAGTAATATCAGCATCACTTACTGAAATGACTTAATTGGAAACTATCATCTGTCTGCAAATCATCACTAAAGTAACAGAATTAAATTGTAATCCCGCCCTTAATTTATTTAGTTTTGTGACAATTATCTTGGCATCTTCACCTCAGTTTTAATCTGTCTGAGGAGTCAACTAGAACAAAACTGCATTTGAATAACACTTTTCACTTCAGGTGAACATCCCAAGATGTTGAAAAGACAGTATTCCGGACCCGAGCTGGGGGTAGGGTTTGGGGAGGGTCGAGGGCAGGTGGGGAGATGGAGGAGACTTCAACAGAATTTCACTTTCTGCATTCAGCAACAACTTACATTAATATAGCACCCTTCATGTCGGGTTGAGTCCCAGAGTGCTTGGCAGTGGCAGAGTCATTACACTTCCTACAGTGCTGGGAGGCACCATTTTTTGAGTCACTAGATTACATATTTATAAGGCCTGAAGTTTCATCTCTTCTTAGCCCTGAAGACAGTTTTGTCTTAAATTGCAACATTAACAATAATCCTTGCATTTTTATGTAGCGCTTTTCACGTCTTCTAGATGTCTCAAAGCCCTTCCCAGAATATACTGTACTGTAAATTTAACTTAAATTAACTATTGCATAGAATTAAGAAAAATTCTTAGTTTCAGTCTTAATTTTGAATCAGTTTTCTGTCGATTTCTTTCATGAAGTTTGGAGAATCAACTCCAAAATTAAGGCTAAATTCATCAAGTTGCCAAATTCCACATTTGCTACAGTATTTCAAAAATAGAATTTCATGACACTACGCCTCATGGAGCCAGTCTGGAACCTTAGCATCTTGTTTGACCCTCAACTCTCGTTTCTACTCACATCCATGTCATGCATGTCTCTGCCTTCCTCCATCTATGCAACATTGTCAGGATCCTCCACTGCTTCACATTGCAGGCTGCCAAAAACCCTTATACATGCATTTGTAACATCAAGGCTTCACTATGCAAATTCCCTGCTTGTTAGCCTTCCAAATGTGCCCCTCCCCATTACCTAGATGACCTCCTGACTCTCTACCAACCTAGCCAATCATTCCGCTCAGCGGGCTCCAGCCTGTTTCACGTCCCCTGCCGCACCCATTATTGGTCGGGCCTTCAGCCACTCTGTACCTGACCCTCTGGAACTCCATTCTGCAGGCACACCACTTCTCACCTTCCCCTGCCTCCTTCAAGACCTATCTCAAGACCCTCATCTTCTAACCATGCTTTCCATCACCCTTCTTCCCTGCCCTCCACTCTCTTCGATCAAATTTTATTTAATCCCTTCTCATAAATTATTGGATGGATTTTTTTTAGTCTGGCAGTGTACAACAACAACTTACATTTACATAGATAATTTCACATCAGGAGGATGTCTTGAAGCACTTCTGATCGGGTGGGGATGAAGGTAACCTAAAGTAATGTTGAAGATGGAGGTGTTCAAGTAAGCTTTAAACATGCAGAAGGAGGGATGACACAGAGGGACTTTGAGATGAAGCTTCAATGAGGAGGAAGGAATGCCTTATGGTGAGGGCACATTTGGCAGCAGACATGAAGCAAGCTGATGTTAGCCCAACAAAATATATAACTTGTTTCATTGTCCTATTAAACCTTTAGCAGAACCTGCATTGAAGTGTCAATATGACCCAAATGCACCTTTAAACCCTAGATTAATTCTGCCATTTGGGAAATCACTCCCATAGATATCATAAATCATATTATGATTTGTAAGTCATTTCTAAACATTACTGTATCTGTCATTTCATCAGTTTCTATGTTCTAATGGAACTACTTGACAAGAAATGTCAATGTGTTTTGTTCTTCTAAAATCAGACTATTTCTATGGTGATCTGTGAATTCATAACCCATTGAGAGATATGTTAAGCATTCCCATGAGATGAAACAAAATGATTGAATCAAAACACAATTTGGCAACAAGGCGTTTGTTTATAATCTCCCAAAATAAATGTGCATTTAATTTTTTATGTGTGGACAAGATTTGAACATTGATAAAGTATAACAATAACTTTTATAAAGCTATCTGCCTGGCTCAGTTGGTAGCTCTCTCTCCTGTGAGTCAGAAGGTTATGGATTTGCGAACATTTATCTTTTTGGCCGATATTCTAAATACAGCTCTGGGCCATAGTGGAGATGCCATACTTTGACTGAGATATTAAATCAAAGTCCCGTCTGCCTTTTCAGGTGGACATTAAATATCCCATGGTGCTATACCAAAAGAGAAGGGAATTTCTCCTACTGCCTTGGCCACAATCCTAGACAAAACTGTTCATTAATTTCATTGTAGTCCTGCAGCTCAATGGTTACAGCACTCACCTTCGTAACAATGCCACTGCCTCAACCCTCAGGCTGCCGAAGTCCTTCTCCATGCATTCGTCACATCAAGGTTCAACTATGGTAACTCCCTCCTGGTTGGCCTTTCTGGTTGTTCCCTTCACAAGCTGCAGATCAGCCAGAACTCTGCAGCTCATGGCCTCTCCCGCACCAAGCTCCGCAACCTCATCACTCCCACCCTCGCCCACCAACGTTGGCTCTCCATCCCCCAGTGGACTCCGGTCTGCTCCATGTCCCCTGACCAATCTGCCCTACCATCGGTGGATGAGCTTTCAGCTTCTCTGCCCCTACACTCTGGAACTCCATCACACAATCTCTTTGCCTGGCCTCCTCCCTTGTTTCTTTCAAGGCCAGTCTGAAGACCAACTTCTTCGATTTGCCTTCTCGTGCCCTCCCAACTCTCTCCGTTCACTCCTAATTCTCTTCTGCCCCTCACTTGAGTCCCAACCTGACTGTTCAGTGCCTTGGGACATCCTCCCGACGTGAAAGGTGCTCTATTAAAGTAATTTTGTTGTTGTTGTTGTTGTTTCAAATGAGAAATCTGGATTTGTTTCCAGGCAAGGCAGAACCTTGGGCAAGTTAATTTAATAATGCACCATAAAACTTAGAACATAGAACATAGAAGTCAGTGACAGTTTTGCTTTGATAGCCCAAATTTTGCAAAATATTTCTGCTAATATCTTTCTTTTGAATTATGTTTACTCCACATGCTTAATAATAATCCTTCCAAAAAACAATGATAAATTGGTCATTTCAATCCATGACTATTTGTGGGACACATAGGTGCAATTGGCTGCCGCATTTTGCCCACAAATATACCGTCAATTCACTTTACGCTATATTCTGTGAAGCGCTTTGAGATGTCCAGAAGATGAGAATAGTGCTATATCAAATGCAAGGATTATAATTTTTATTATTGCTGTTTGAGAGAAATTGATGTGAACAAATTGGCTTCCAACATTCACCTACGTCACTACAATCATAGAATCATAGAATCTTATGGCACAAAAGGAGCCATTTGGCCCATCGAGTCTGTGCCGGCTCTTTAAGAAGAGCAATTTAATCCCACTCCCCAGCTCTCTCCCCATAACCGCGCAAACTCATCCTCCCCAAATAAATGTCTAATACAGTTCACAGTATCCGCTGTGAAGTACTTTGAAATGTCCTCTCGATGCTCAATCCACAACTGTTGCACTTGGCTCTGCATTTTGCCCTCAAACTATAGTGTACACTTTGAAGTGATTTGAGATATTTTGAAGACATAATAAGGCACTATATCAAATGCAAGGATTATTATTATTAATATTCTACCTAATACATGCAAAGACAAGGTCTTGACACTTCAGTATATTGAAACATTTTTGTTTGGGTCAACCATGTGTCTGACACGTGTGGAATTCCATGCTTAAGAGTATCCAAACAAGACTGAGAATTCCCCTCAGCGAATTATTGTTTGAACAAGCTTGGTTAGGAACTATCTAGTCTTTTTCTCTCCCTTGGGTGGCTAAATAGCCATCTGAGAATTTAAGTAGATAGGATTGACAGAGAAGCTTTTCATTGCTTCAAGACATTCTTAGTACTTTGTGATGAAAGATGGTAAACTGCTTTATGTTCTTAATTACCTTATGTTCACAAAGCACTACATGTCATTGGATGAATAATGAGTTCTTCTTTTGATTTAAGGAAAGCAAGTTTTAGTAAAAAATTCTGTGGGGTACTAGAAACAGTCAGTGGCTTGCTCAGGATGTTGGGTTACGACAGTATCAACATAACTGTATATACCCTTAATGCCTATGGAGTCCACTGATTAATACACCACATAGTGCCAATCTCTCCCTCTTTTGTAAAGCAAAAGGAGAATAAACTCCCAAATGCTATGCTTTCACAGGATACAGCTATTATAAGGTGCATTTGGTCACAGTGCGAGTTCTCCCTTCTCAGGACATAACCCTTCATGACTTACCTCAAAGTATTCCTCAATGCGAAAGTGCAAGTTTATTAAAATACAGCCAAAGGTAAATAAGCAAACAAAACAGATTGTTTGCTCCTAGAATCACAATAGGGTGTCAATCTGGACTAGCAAATAATCATATCATAAAATAATACAACAAATATAATACATGAAATAAGAAAATATAATAGAAAATCTAGAATTTTGCATTGGCCAAATTGCTGAAGCCATAATGAGATCCCTATGGATGTACCGAGAGCACTAATAAATGTTATTCTTCTGTTGTCATGGGATGTGTTGGTGGTGTGGTGGATGCTAAATTACAAATCCACATTGAATAAGGTACCACACAGTGGATGTTTTCAAATTATTTAATTATGGTCTCAATCTAACGTGCAAATGTTGGTTTTGTCTCCCAATACTTTCACCCAATCTCTATCTATATTCATGTTTTCATACTCTGAGAGTTCAATCCATCAGGTGATTAACACCGGATCTCACTAAGCCGAATAATTGACGCATGATTTGAATAAATCTAACACTCGGAAGGAGTCAATTAGGTATTGTAAAGTAGGAATTATGTGTGGGAGACAATGACCAGGAAAGTCAATTTTCCAAGCAACGCACTAAGAAATCTGACCGAGAGGTCCAGGAGAAGCAGAATCAATTAAAACAGAACTCTAAGGTACATTACTAATGTAATTGGACATGTTTATTTCTGCCTTGTTTATTACATTAACTGTAATTGAGTACTACTCAGGAATAATTTGTTCTCCTTGATGAGATGTACATTTATTTAATTCCCAAATTGCAAGTAATTCACAATTGCCATTGCCTCACTTTGTAATTCCTGACCATTTATTTCTGTTCTTATGTGTAATTCCATAAAATGGGATCCAGTTAAAATTGCTGTCCAATAAACTTAAACCACAATTTATGTGTGGAGTCCTGTAGCTCAGTGGTTAGAGCCCTCGCCTTACAAGCGTGAGACCTATGTTCAAATCCAGGCAGGGCGAAACCTTGGGCAAGTTTCCTTACTCCAGACACCTATTAATAAACACTAATAAATTGATCATTTCAATCCACGACTGTTTGTGGTACATTGGGAACTACAGGCCAGTCAGTCTAACATTGGTAGTGGGCAAACTTCTAGAGTCTATAATCAGAGACAAGATAGATCTTCACTTAGAAAGATGTAGGCTAATAAAGGACAGCCAGCATGAATTTGTTGAAGGTAAATCTTGCCTTACAAATCTGATAGAATTTTTCGATGAGGTAATGGAATGGGTGGACGAGGGTAGCGCAGTTAATGTAGTTTACATGGACTTTCAAAAGGCATTTGACAAAGTGCTGCATGAGAGGCTTATTAGGAAAGTAGAGGCCCACAGCGTTAAAGGGACAGTGGCAGCATGGATCCACAACTGGCTGCGAGACAGAAAGCAGAGAGTTGTGGTGAGCAGCTGTTTTTCAGAGGGAAGTATGCAGTGGCATCTCCCAGGAATCGGTTTTGGGACCACTACTGTTTTTAATATATATTAATGATCTGGACTTGGGTGTAGGGAGCAGTTTCCAAGTTGGCAGATTATACTAAGTTAGGGTGAATAGTAAATAGTGAGGAGGATAGTAACCATCTGCAAAAAGATATAGATAAAATGGTAAAGTGGGCAGACACATGGCAGATGAAGTTTAATGCAGAGAAGTGTGAGGTGATACATTTTGGGAGAAGAAATGAGGGGAGGCAATATAGGCTAGATAGTACCATTTTAAGGGGTGAGAGGGAACAGAGAGACCTGGGGATTTGTGTTAGTGACTCTTTGAAGATGGCAGGACAGGTAGACCTAATAGAAGTTTACAAAATCATCAGGGGATTCAACAGGGTGAATAAGGAAAAACTGTTTCCACTGGTGGACAAATCTGTGACTCGTGGTCCCAGATTTAAAATAGTTTCAAAACAAAGCAGATGGGAGCTGAGGAGAATTTTTTTCACTCAGCGGGTTGTTCGAATCTGAAATGCATTGCCTGAAAAGGTGGTGGAGGCCGATTCAATAACAGCTATTAAAAGAGAAATAGATCTTTATTTAGGGAGAACAGGTCTGTTAGGTTATGGGGAGAGAGAGAGCTGGGCAATGGGATTGAGTTGCTCTTTTCAAAGAGCCGGCACAGACTAGATGGGTCAAATGGCCTCCTTTTGTGTCGTAAAATTCTATGATTCTATGATTGCTCTGTGCAATTGGTTGCTGTGTTTAGCCCACAAATATACAGTCAATTCGCTTTACAGTATATTCTGTGAAGTGCTTTGAGATGTCTCATAGACGTAAAAAGCGCTATATCAAATGCAAGGATTATTATTATTATTAACAAATTATCCTGTCTACTGTGTTCTGGAAGTAGATTGTTTAATATTATTGTAAATTTCCTGCGCTTTGGTGTGATATACTTCCAGTTAAACTCGCTCTGAAGGAGTACCTGTATTTGTGACTCCTCCACTCCTTTTTCCACTTTAATAATCTGGTACAGTACTGTATGTGTATATCGTAATGTATTGACCCCATAATAACCTCTACAGCAAGCCAGATTAGCATTTTAATAGGCAGTTGTTCCCTCAAGAATAAGATTCTTATTTTATTAAAGTGGCCTAAGGAAACTTTTTACTCACATATTAATTCAATATTAACTAAAGAAAATGAATCCAAAATTAAATTAAATTATGTTAGCTCATAGTCTAGGTTGACAATACAGTGCTGAGGGTACCCTGAGGCTGACATGGCAATGTCACTAAGGAGGTGACTTCCTTCAGATAAGACATAAAATTGATCTGCTGGTTCAGGTGGATGCTAAAAATCCCATGTACTATTTGAATAGAAAGTGAGTTTCTCCTAGTAAACATTCCTCTCGAAAAACATTGCATTCACTTCAAGGTGGTTTGTAGGGCTGAAATTAGCTTCTCAGTCTCCTCAAAATGCACAGTCACTACACATTACAATAAATCCTGTCAGGAACTTTGAGACATCATCCAGATGAGAAAGGCACAACATCAAATTAAAAGATCAGTTCCTTGCTGAAGAAACATAATTTAAAAGGAAGATGTTTGCAGAATTAAGCTAAATTTTGGCTATCAAAGCATAACTGTCCCATCTTCAACACCCACCAAAGCAGCAGTGTTAAACTCTTCAAGACATCTGCCCATGAAAGGAGCTATATACATGTAAATTGTACTGAATTGTAATATCAATATCACGGGACATCATGGAACAATTAGTATAGAATATTGTACCATTGTCAACTTATTAACAGCATGGGACAAATGAACATTTCTTTTGTCTGTCTCCTCTTTGAAAAGAGTCATTTGACTTGACACAACATTTTGAAACAGCTTGTACAAGATCAAGTATAATTTCACCAGCAAGACTGAGCATTCCTTCCACGGCTGCAGTTAAAATACACAATAATTGATAGTGGTTGAGAAATTTTCTTCATCTGTAATTGTACATGTTTTTCAGTGTTGAACTCAACATGAGGAGCAGAAAGGATACGTATCCAAGTTTTCCTCCACAGCATCTAGTAATTGAGATACCTAATGAGTATATTCACATTCCTCATATCACTTTCCATTGCTTGTTCACATTTTGGGTTTGGAATAAATAAAATATGACAATATCAGGATACTTCAGATTGTTATCACTGGTATAGTTCCCAAATACCATAGATAGTTGAGTAATTGGATACAATGATACAGTGCCAGGGATTTACTCCATATAATACAACAATGCAAAAATATATTTATATAGTACCTTTCACCGCGGGAGGAGGACATCCCAAGGCTCCAGATAATCCTCAACTTGCTTGTTTCAAGTAGCAACTTACTGTAATTGCACATTAACGACAACAACAAAATTACACTTGTATAGCACCTTTCACGTCAGGAGCAGTAAAGCCTTTGACCGGGTAAAGAGTGCCATCTTAATACAAATTCTCAAACAAGCAATAGATGTGGGTGTTAATCCTTGCTTGAGGGAAATGTACATAGGATCCACTGATACCAACAGTGTTGAGTTTCTCTAAAGGGCACTAACTCACCTTGAGGCCATCCAACAACAACTTGCATTTATCTAAGGTCCTTGAGAGAGCGGTTGCCTCCCAGCTCCGCTCCTTCCTTTCAACCCACTCACTCCTTGAACCCCTCCAATCAGGTTTTCGCCCAATCCACAGCACAGAAACTGCCCTGGTTAAGGTTACAAATGACATCCT